>CM033470.1:33140729-33378229 GCA_019447015.1 Hymenochirus boettgeri | reverse complement strand
TTTTATCGTAATATATGTTATAATGTGCTTGTGAAGGTTCTTATTCATCCGGGTCATGGTATATCTGTTGTATTCAATTAGATCAACTGGACTTGAAGTTTAGTTCTTGAAGACGTTTCGCTAGTCATCCGACTGGCTTTCTCAATTCAGAATGACTTGTACAAGAATCTGTGGCAATTATGTACCCTGGAAAATCCCAATTAGCATATCACAGCCAGGTTTAAGGGCGTGATTGGATAGTGGCTAAGAGGTGTTATAGCAGGGATAGGCACCAAGTAGATCTCCAGATGTTTGAAAACTACAACTCCCAGAATTCTCTACTACAGAGTGCTTGTAGAGGAATGCTGGGAGTTGTAGTTTTCAAACATCTGGAGATCTACTGGTTGCCTACCACTGTGTTATAGGAGCGCCCAGAGTAAGGTGTCAACAGCATTGTACATGGCAGACAGTTGTCGAACCCCCCCACCTCTATTTAGGCTTGGTTTCTAAGCTGAGTCGGTTCAGACTCAGCCGTGTACCTGGATCTAAGGATAAAGGACATACCTTTGAAGATTGTAATGTTAACATATTGGCAAAGAATATTACTGTTCAAGAGAGGTGTTAAGGAGGCCATTTATGTGAAAATAAGAAACCAAGCCAAATATAGGTTGGGGGGGGGGGTTCGTCTAATTGAATACAACAGATATATGTTATAATAAAAATTGGTTTTAATGGAATTTCTATTTTAGATTTAAGCACTTTATGATGTATATTGGATAAGTAACACATAGACACTTTAATATGGAAAGATTTATATTCATTGGATTCTGTTAAAGAATTCTTTATGAAGATTAATATGGACTTTAATCTAAAACGTTGGCATTTCTATTGGTTCAAGCCCAAGGGGTGCAGTTTTCCATAAGTTGCTCTATATGGGAAGGCACAGTGCACTTTATGTTTCTACCTGATGATGGGAAAGTGAAACCGCCTAAACGTTGTAGTGGTGCTGGTGGTTTTCAATAAATGGGTTAAGAGTACCCTTAATATCCAATTTTTGGAATAATTACACGTGCTTTCCTGTTTTGATTGTAGTATATGTGGTGAGACGTGGCCGCACTGGCCGGGCGTTTGGGACTTGCACTGTGAAAAATATATCCCTTAGTAATGGGAGTGTGTCTGTGATTTGTTTTATGGCACCCAGATGAATCTAAGGGAAGGAACAGTTCATCAGAATAAAGCCTTTCTTTCTGCGGCCTAGCCTGTAGTATTTGGTGGGGATTTTACCACCATACTAGGCCAATGAATATGAGAGGTCAGGCTGGCAGTTTAAGGTATAATAGCAACTTTTTGAATAGCATAGTAAGAGAGCAGGCCTGGTAATGTCACATTTGCCAATCTAGTAAGATCACTCTAGCACACTATGGTGGCTTTGGCCTAATGGTTGGTAGGTGCAATCCTTCAATACCCCCTACCCAGGTGTTCAAGGTAATCCAAAAGTTGTAAACAAGAGGAGCACACTACTTCTTGTGAAATATCACAATTTATTTGTGCATAACAACAGTACAACATTTCGGTGAGATGCCTGCCCCCTTCCTCAGCGTTGTACTGTTGTTATGCACAAATAAATTGTGATATTTCACCAAGAAGTATGTGCTCCTCTTGTTTACAACTTTTGGAGCACATTGCCATCTCCAGGCCCATTGGGTACAGTGGGTGTACCTTAAGCTGGGATATGCTGTATAATAATTGTGTAGGTCTCAATCCAATTGTGTATAATGAAGTCCCACCTTCATCCAACAGATAGGTTAGAAGTTCAAAAGTACACAAGAGAGACACTTAGCTTTTATGCTAACTGTTCCTTTATTCAAGGTGAAGCACAACACAACATGTTTAAAACCTGCATGGTTCTTCATCAGGTGCATATTTGCACCTAATGAAGAACTCAAATCAGACACCTATGGTGGCTGATTTTGGTGACTTTGGGGGGATTACCAGGGTAAAAGCTGAGATAAGAGGTTTTCAGTACGATCAACTGGCCTCCCTGTCTTTTCAGAGACTATGGGTCACACTTTTCTCCTGATCCCTATCTGAATTGCATGGACTCCGTAGCTTGCAAGCTTGTGATAACTTGCGAGGGAGGATGGGGCCTTCGAGACATCTCCTGTTGGTATCCTGTGAAAGCAGGTTCATTCACTGCTTTCCTATCCCTGCATTAGGAGTGACCGTGTAACCAGTTGGTAGATTAGTTTATCAGTCAGGTAGAGGGTAGGTCCATTCACTGCTTTCCTTCTCCCTACATTAGGAGGTGACAGTGTAACCAGTTGGAAGATTAGTTCTATCAGTGAGTACAAGGCAGGTCCATTCACTGCTTTCCTTCTCTCTACATTAGGAGGTGACAGTGTAACCAGTTGGAAGATTGTTACTATCAGTGAGATACAGGCAGGTCCATTCACTGATTTCCTTCTCCCTACATTAGGAGGTGACAGTGTAACCAGTTGGTAGATTAGTTACTATCAGTGAGATACAAGGCAGGTCCATTCACTGCTTTCCTTCTCCCTGCATAAGGAGGTGACAGTGTAACCAGTTGGTAGATTAGTTCTATCAGTGAATACAAGGCAGGTCCATTCACTGCTTTCCTTCTCCCTCATAAGGAGGTGCAGTGTAACCAGTTGGTAGATTAGTTACTATCAGTGAGATACAAGGCAGGTCCATTCGCTGCTTTCCTTCTCCCTACATTAGGAGTGACAGTGTAACCAGTTGTAGATTAGTTACTATCAGTGAGATACAAGGCAGGTCCATTCACTGCTTTCCTTCTCCCTGCATAAGGAGGTGAAAGTGTAACCAGTTGAGATTAGTTACTTTATGGACATACAAGCAGGTCATTCACTGAGTTCCTTCTCCCTACATTAGCAGGTGACAGTGTAACCAGTTGGAAGATTAGTTACTATCAGTGAGATACAACGCAGGTCATTCCTGCTTTCCTTCTCCTACATTAGGAGGTGACAGTGTAACCAGTTGGAAGATTAGTTACTATCAGTGAGATACAACGCAGGTCATTCACTGCTTTCCTTCTCCCTACATTAGCAGGTGACAGTGTAACCAGTTGGAAGATTAGTTACTATCAGTGAGATACAAGGCAGGTCATTCACTGCTTTCCTTCTCCCTACATTAGCAGGTGACAGTGTAACCAGTTGGAAGATTAGTTACTATCAGTGAGATACAAGGCAGGTCATTCACTGCTTTCCTTCTCCCTACATTAGGAGGTGACGGTGTAACCAGTTGGAAGATTAGTTACCTTTTTTGAATATTGGTATTACATTGTTTTTTTTCCAATCCAGCAGCTCATCCCCAGACCAAAGTGAATCTGAAAAGATGAGAAACAGTGGTCTAGATAGAACTGAACTAAGCTCTCCAAGGATGTATTCCATCCAGTCCTGGGGCTTTATTGATATTAAAGGATAAGTGCACTGTAATCAAGTTATGTTCATTTTTTTCCCTATGACCCTCCAGCCTAGCTTTGTGCCTTGAAAGTTGCTGACATCTTGTTACTGTTTGCTGAATGTTAAGCTCCGCCCCTCTGAGATTTCCTTCTGCTTGAGCCTCAAACAGTTAATACCTGTGAGTTCCGTGCACTCTCCTGCTTGAGCCTCAAACAGTAATGCCTGTGAGTTCCATGCACTCTCCTCTTGAGCCTCAAACGGTAATGCCTGTGAGTTCCGTTGCACTCTCCTGCTTGGCCTCAAACGTATGCTGTAGTTCGTGCACTCTCCGCTTGAGCCCAAACGGTAATGCCTGTGAGTGTGCACTCTCCTGCTTGTGCCTCAAACGGTAATGCCTGTGAGTTCCGTGCACTCTCCTGCTTGAGCCTCAAACGGTAATGCCTGTGAGTTCCGTGCACTCTCCTGCTTGAGCCTCAAACAGTAATGCCTGTAGTTTCCGTGCACTCTCCTGCTTGAGCCTCAAACATAATGCCTGTGAGTTACATGCATTCTCCTGCTTGAGCCTCAAACGGTAATGCTTGTGAGTTCCTGGCACTCTCCTGCTTGAGCCTCAAACGGTAATGCCTGTGAGTTCCGTACACTCTCCTGCTTGAGCCTCAAACGCTTATCCTGTTGAGTTCTGTGCTTGAGCCTCAAACGGTAATTCCTGTGAGTTCCGTGCTGAGCTTCAAACGGTAATGCCTGTAAGTTCCGTGCACTCTCCTGCTTGACCCTCAAAAAGTAGCCTGTGAGTTCCGTGCACTCTCCTGCTTGAGCCCCAAACGGTAATGCCTGTGAGTTCCGTGCACTCTCCTGCTTGAGCCTCAAATGGTAATGCCTGTGAGCTCCGTGCACTCTCCTGCTTGAGCCTCAAATGGTTATGCCTGTGAGTTCCTTGCTTGAGCCTCGCAAACAGTAATGCCTATGAGTTCTGGTGAACTGGAGGGTTGACTTACAACACTGACTGGTGAACTGGAGGGTTTGACTTAACCACTGACCGGTGCAACTGGAGGGTTGACTAAACACTGACATGGTGAACTGGAGGGTTGCCTAAACACTGACCGGTGAACTGGAGGGTTGACTAAACACTGACCGGTGAACTGGAGGGTTGACTTAACACTGACCGGTGAACTGGAGGTTGACTTAACACTGACGGTGAACTGGAGGGTTGACTAACACTGACCGGTGAACTGGAGGGTTGACTAAACACTGACCGGTGAACTGGATGGGTTGACTTAAAACTGACCGTTGTGAAACTGAAGGTTGACTAAACACTGACCGGTGAACTGGAGGTTGACTAACACTGACGGTGACCTGGAGGGTGACTAAACACTGACCGGTGGAACTGGAGGGTTGACCTAACACTGACCGTGAACTGGGGGTTGACTTAAAACTGACCGGTGAACTGGAAGGTTGACTAAACACTGACCGGTGACCTGAGGGTTGACTTAACACGGACGGTGAACTGGAGGGTTGACAAACACTGACCGGTGAACTGGAGGGTTGACTAAACACTGACCGTTGAACTGGGGGGTTGACTTAACACTGACCGTGAACGGGAGGGTTGACTACACCTGACCGTTGAACTGGAGGGTTGACTAACACTGACCGGTGAACTGGAGGTTGACTAAACACTGACCGGTGAACTGGAGGTTGATTAACTGACGTCACCTGGAGGGTTGACTTAACACTGACTGGTGAACTGGAGGGTTGACTTAACACTGACTGGTGAACTGGAGGTTGACTTAACACTGACTGGTGAACTGGAGGGTTGACTAACACTGACTGGTGAACTGGAGGTTGACTTAACACTGACTGGTGAACTGGAGGGTGACTTAATACTGACTTGGGTGACACCAGTAGTGTTTGCCCACATTGGTTGGTACATAAGTTTTGCCTCACAATGGCTACTTACTATAACAGCAAGCAGAATCCTGGAAAAGAGAGACCCTTCTCTTTAGGGCCAGACTAAGGTTGTGGGGACCCCTGGTACCTGGAGGGTTGACTAACCACTGACATGTGAACTGGAGGGTTATGACTTAAAACTGAACCGGTGAAGTTTGGGGGTTTTTGGGGGGGAAAAGTTGACTAAACACTGACCGGTGAACTGGAGGGTTGACTTAACACTGACCGTGACCTGGAGGTTTGACAAACACTGACCGGTGACTGAGTGTTGACTAAACACTGACCGGTGAACTGGGGTTGATTAACACGACCGGGAGGGTTTGACTAAAACACTGACCGGTGAACTGGAGGGTTGACTTAACACTGACTCGGTGACTGGAGGGTTACTAAACACTAGACCGGTGAACTGGAGGGTTGACTTAACAACTGACCCGTCACCTGGAGGGTTGACTTAACACTGACTGGTGAACTGGAGGGTTACTTAACACTGACTGGTGAACTGGAGGGTGACTTAACCTGACCTGGTGAACTGGAGGTTTGCCTTCACACGGACTGGTGAACTGAGGGTTGACTTCACACTGACTGGTGAACTGGAGGGTTGACTTAATAACTGCCTGGTGGACATCAGTGATGTTTGCCCACATTGGTTGGTACATAAGTTTTGCTCACAATGGCTACTTACTATAACAGCAGAGGCAGAATCCTTGAAAAGAGAGACACTTCTCTTAGGGCCGACTAAGGTTGGTGGGGACCCTGGGTAAAATATTGGGGGAGCCCCCCACTGCCCACGACAAACAGAAATTCCAGCCAGACTCCCCTCCTCAATACAAAAGTATCCAATGCCTCAATAGACCAGACATACAGATGATAGAGGACAGATAGGATATGATAGAGCGATAATTAACAGGCATACTGGTTTACATTAGTTTGTCACAATCAGGACACTGCTGCCAGTAAGTGGTATACGGAGCTAAAATACACTGTATATTGAGAAATGCAAATGTGCAATTCAGCCTGCAATATGAACACAGGAAAGACTGATTTCATTTTTGCCTGCAGCTCTCCTGTGTATTGTAATCTCTTGGATTAACCCATTTGTCCCCCATCCGATAAATAGAATATAGTGACGATGAAGTATAATGGGCGTATGCTAAGAGATTATGGCCATTGGGACCTATGGGTTAATGCACACTATTCAATAGCACAAGGAGAGCTGCAGAAGTGTAAGAAACGACTCGAGGACTGTGACAACTGGGATAGGGCATGGCGGTAAAAGGGGTCATGGCGGGACGACTCCCTGACAGGTAACAGTGAGGCCAGCAGTGCAGCCATAGACAGGCTGAGAGCATTCCGCTCCCTTGTAGCAAGGGGCCAAACACCACGGGTCTATGGGACACAGGGACACGATTACTGAACCTATGATAATTCTGTAATGACCCCCTCTCCCGCCTCACTCCCAGTCCCGGCCTCCTTTATTTCACTGCCACAGCTGGCCTAGCTCCCAGACACGACAATAGGCAGTGTCACTGTGGGCAGAGCTGGTGGGGAAGAGAGCTTGTGGCCTGTTCCCCCCTCACCCTAACTGACGCACGTTCTGTGACTCCTCCACACTTCTTCTTCCCGTTGTTGTTCCTGTTGTCGATGTAACATAAAACTCGGTGCAGTAGTTACAAGAAATCCGTACACAACCGTGCAGTTGCGTGTGAGTGAGAACATTGATCTATGATAATGATATAGTGCACTGTCTGAAACTACATCTGCCCATTCCTATGCTTCACTCAGTATTTGAGAATGCTGGAGTTGTAGTTTTCAAACATCAGGAAGGCCCCGCCGTTTTAGGATCCCTGAAATATCTCCGGGAAATGATGGTAACTCGGTTACAAACCCAAACCATTCCACCCCCACCCTTAGGGCCCCTTCCCTATTTCTTCCGCCTTTAGAATTGTTGGCTGGGCCTGGACAAACGAAAGACCCGTCTGAAAAATAGATATAATTGAACGCACCCATCCCCAGGCCTTTCCCCCTTTCCATGATAACAAGGGATACCCAACATAGTCTCTCCATATGTTTGAAAACACACTCCCAGCATTCCCTATGACAGAGTGCTTGTAAGGAATGCTGGGAGTTGTAGTTTTCAAACCCTGGAGATCTACTGGTTGCCTAGACTGGACAAACATGATCTAATGATGAACACTGTTGCTTATGCAATTAAATGAAAACCCCTATCAAGAAGGCCCACTAATGTTTGTTCCCAGGACCTCTCCCACCCTCATCTCCTGGTCTCTGGCCCCTTCCTTTATTTCCACCCCTACATTTATATTGTCAGAACAACTATATGATTGGGATTATATGTGACATTGAACCCCAATATATATATATATATATATATATATATATGAAAATACAAAAAAGGGAATCTCGCCCTCCCCCTTCAGTTTTTCTGTTAACTTGTCATTTTACATTTATATTTTATCATGTACTTGTTTTAAAACTGGGCCAATAAATCTGCATAAATTTGTATGTCATAGTAACTGAACACCTTTCCTAATTATGCATAATTCTTCAGTGAATGACTGTCACATGAGTATATAAGGGCTGCTGTTGCCTGGAACTCATCTGGTTGAAAAGGATCACTTTAGACGTTAAGTGCAGATCACAGCTCCTGCTTTTGGCATGGGGGGGGGTGGAAATTTGTTATTTTACCACTTTATCGTTGTTTTGATCTTTAACGATTTTTCTGTAGCTGGAAGGGTTGACAGTTGGTGGGCCAGTATTGACCGTGGTATGGGGTGAATAGTCAGATCAGTGCTCAGAGTCCTGAGATAAAACATCTTTACTGAAGGATGCAGTGCACTTACTCATGATTTATTATAGATAAGATAACACAAGGGGCATATTTAATAAGGTTCGTTACTTTTCGGGCGGCCGTTTTCGTCCGACATTAACGCACAAATCGCGTTTTACCGTGATTTATAAAACAGTCCGCAAACGCCGCGAAAAGTTAACGGAATAGCTTAAACCTTTCCCGGCGATACTTACCTGTTACCCCGCTCTATTTATAAAGCGCGGTACTGTTTCGCTCGGCCTATTAATCGGCTGTTTTCTTTACTCGCCACCTTTGAAGGTGGCGAAGTCAGTCCGCTACTAACCTTCGCGGCTGCGATACTAACCTCCCTTTAGTATCGCTAAAAAAAGATACTAACCTCCCGTGGTCGCGACACTCCGCGCAGCGCACGCACCCCTCGAACCCCGGCAACCCCTCCAAGCCACCGCGCATTGGCCGCTCCCGGGGAGGGGAGCGGGAGGGAAGCCGCTGTGGGGGTGGAGCTCCCTCCAGCGGGCCCTGAAAGGTCCTTTGGGGCTTATGGGTCCGCAGCTCGAACCGGGACCCCCCCCTCCCCAGCCCTTGTAAAGTGCTTTGCGGCACTTAACTTGCCTTGCGGCTCTGACAGAACTTTTGGCTTAAGGGGTCCGACTTCGAACCGGACCCCCCCCCGGCCCTATCAGGGCCTTTGCGGCCTTACAAGTGCCCTTGGCGGCTCTACAGACCCCTTTGGGCTTTAGGGGTCCCGCATGCTCGAAACAGACCCCCCCCCCTGCCCTGCTAAGTGGCGCTTGTCGGCACTGACAGGGCCTTTGCGGGGTCCCGCAGCTCGACCGGGACCCCCAGTTGCCGGCTCTTAAAAGAGCCTTGGGTCGACGTCTTCGGCTGCGCACGCCACCCCACTCATGTTCGTCCGAGCCATGCAGACTCACCTGCGGCCGACCAGTGAGCCCGCTGGCACCGCAAGGGCCCTCAGCGAGCCGATGTGCCAAGCCGCTTCTTTCTGTTCTTTCTTCACCATCTACTGCGATGGCATCTGAGTTCCGCAGCGGAACGCTCCTCTTTATATATGGTTTTGCAGAAATCCCATATCCGTTTCTGATTGGTCATTTTTAATACTTGCTTTACATTAACCATCGATTTCAGACTTTCCATGAATCGATTGGTTATTGTAAAGCAGTTTAAAAATTGACAATCAACGGTTATGGATTTGGCAACATCGTCTGGCAACATCGGGCTCCCTGAGCCGGCGGTGCCACAGGCTCACTGGCGGCCGCAGTGAGCCTGCCTGTCATCGGCGCCCTGAGTGGGGTTGGTGTCGCTCATCCCGAATGAACGCGCTCGGATCAAGACGCCGGCACATCCGCCTCACCCCCCCCCCCTTTCAGGTCCTCTCGGGGGTCGGCGTCCTCGGCGGAGCTGGTGTCGCCGTGACCTGGAGAAAGAAGAACTCGCCCACGGGCTCTTTTTAAGAGTCCCGCACTGGGGGGGTCCCCGTTTTCAGCGTCGGGACCCCCCGCCAAGGGCACTTTGGTCATTGCCGCAACGGGGCCCTTATAAGGGGCCGGGGAGGGGGGTCCCGTTCGACTGCGGACCCCCTAAGCCCCTAAAGGCCCTTCTCAGGGCCCCCGTGGGGAGAATCTCCACCCCCCCAGCGGCTCCCTCCCGTCCCCTCCCCGGGACGGCCGGCCGGCGGGGGGCTTGGAGGGGTTTGCCGGGGAGGGGGTACGCGCGGGTGGTCGCGCCACCTGGGACGCGGCGGCGGGTGGTCGCCGCCGTGGGTGGGTGTGGACGGGTGGGCCGTAGGCACCCGCCCCCTTAGGAGCGTCGTCGGAAGGGATTTTTTCAGTCCCTTCGCGGCGATACTATACATATCGCCGCGAAGGGGCCTTAAAATACCCGCACACATCGCGGCCGCGATAGTACCGCGGGAATAGCGCCGCCGTTAGAAAACGCCTACGCTATTTTTCGAGCCGCGATGTGCGGCGTAATTTTTTTTGCGCTAAATCTTTCTTTATAAATATGCCCCAAAGTCATTTGTCAGTATACTACACTTTAACGCTTAGTTTGTTTGATTTTTTTAAATTCTCATATAACCTTTTTCGTTCCTCCCTTTTTATTCCCCTTTATAATCATAAAATAACAAGAATATCTAATTAGTCCCTTGTACTAGAGATGGGCGAAACTCATTTGTTTCTTTCCGGTTTCTGGATTCCGCATCTACTGGAAAACACCTGAAATGTAGAAATCCGAACCCGGAACGATTTTTCATAATTTCCGAACATATCCTTGAACGTTTGAAAATTGATCCGAAAATAACAATCAGAGACCATTTTTTTAAGTTTTCCGACCGTAATTTTCGAAGATTTTCCCACAGTTCCAATACGCTAATATTGAATGGCGTTCGGTACATTTACTGCAGAGCGGAAGCGGCTCGGGTTAATGAGTCGTTTGTGTTAAATCTCCGACTGTGAAACCATTCTATAATGTACAAGTTATAAAACTTTTTTCTCCTGATATAGAGATGTTATCAACATTAACGTTCTACGAGGTGTGTTGGCAGGACTTTTGGTCCGAGCCTGGCAGCGTAAACAACATGCCCCAGCATGCCTGCTTTTTTTTTCCAGGTGGATTCTGGACATCAGCAGTTAAAAGCAGCGTCATACGTCCTACTTTGATGCTGCAGCCAATGTCACGGGATGTCTTGTCTACGATGAATCAAAGCCAGGAAGGAGAAAAGTCCTGTGTTCGCGATGTGGCCGTTTACGAAGACAGTGTGAAATGCGAAGGGAAATGAACAATGCATTGACAATGTCAGGTGAAACCATTTTACCAAAACCCCTTGTTCATACTATAGTGGTGCTAGTGCATATCTAATCTATGTCCCATGGGTATCATGCTTACTGGGTCATTTATCTGCCACTTCTAGACTGTCAACCTCCTCGAAACATAAACAATGTTTCTCTCTCCCCCGAGATAAAACATCAATTAAATATATGATTCCTTTTACCTACCTCACAGGACACAGGACACACAACCACTGACCTCCCCTCCATTCCTGTGGCAGCAATACTTAAGGGTAACTATATTCAAAAATATTTTTGATCAATCATCACAAAACATATTCCCACAACATCACACAAGTAACACCCACCTACTGACCTACCCTTTCATCCTCATGCAGCCATACTTAAAGTGAGAACTATAGTGTGATTAATTTTTTTCATAAACTGTTCAAATGAAAGTACTGGGACAGGGTGGTAGATTTGTACATTCTACCTCCCCGTATATTTGTATGCAGAAGCGTTTGCAGACAAAAAAACGCTTCTGCGATGCTTTCCTGTCATGCTTCAGCTCTATCTTTAATACAGGAAGGACCAGGCACAACCTGGTGGAAAACTGTTATGTGCTGTAGCTCCCAAACCAAAATGTGCCCCATCATTTCCATATTGAGTTTAAATCTGCATCAAGACAGAGCTTTTTCTGTTGAGGTTCTAAGGCTGCATGGGGGTTCTAATGTCCTAGACCTGTGCAGCATCCAATGTTAGCATGTGTAATATTCTCGTCGCCCTTCCTCTCCCAGGTCCATGGGGACCCTTCAGGAATAGATAACACATCAATGCCATGAAGAAATACTTTGGCCACCAAATTCATAGAGTTTCCAACATATGAAGGAGGTGAAGGGAGTTACGGATGGACCTTTAAATAATCTTCTGGAATGTGGATTATTTATTAAAATGTATAGGTTATTGGTAATCAGAAAAGGGGAAGTTCTGTTACAGAAACGATCAGCACATGTAACACTACATGACACGGACGGCCATTATGCCACTGATAGGGGAAGGATTCTACTTATAATCCAGATTGGTTAAAGGATTGACTTGATTATTATAGTATCATATTTTCCTTCTCTCATAAACACAGATTGACCTCAGCAAAGGCTACAAGCTTGGAGGCTCAGTGCAGATGATTTCCTGGACTCATTGAGTAAATTGGTGGACCATTATTGATATACGAAGTTAATGTTTGACTTATTTACCCCAATATCCCAGTGTGAGAGACTAACAAAACCCCCAAACACCCAAAAAAAAAAAAAACACCCCAAAAAAAAACAGCCAAAAAAAAGTGTTCCTTTTAGGAGACTTTGAATACAATTCCATCAGGAGACCAGCAGAACCACAATTGAATCAAGGATTCGCTCCGGTGGCAGGAGTTACAAAGTGCCAAGCTTCGGTGAGTTATGAGTGGGATGGGAACCTAATGTTGGACCTTGTGTTCGGATGAAGGAGAAGTTGAAATATGTGCTTGATATGGGATAATGTTCATCCACAATTATCTCTGTCTTCAATATTCAGAGAAGAATCAGTTGAAGACGAACAAAGGATCTTAAAACGCTCATCATCCGTCAAGACCGCAGGACCACTCCAGAAATGAAGGTCTGTAATCGGATAGAAACCAACTGAATGTGTGTTTATAATTATCCCCTACCAAGGGACAACACAGGCCCTGGTACTTTTTATAGAGAGATCACCCAGGCCGGATCTCTATGGATTTATAACAAGTTTTTCGGACGTATCAGGAATTCTAAAACCATAACCTCCTATAGAACTTATCCCATCATTGGATCGGGACTCACAAAAACTCGCATCTCTGACCTTAAATTCCACCACCACAGATAATTTCTATTATAATCAGGACCCTCAATCCTTGGTATATTATACTTAACCTTTTTAATGGCTGCCCGACTCCCTCCGTTTGGGTAGAGTACAGGGAAACTCACGTTATTTGGGATGAGGAGGAGTATGGGAAACTGGATGCTGGAGTGCACTGGAGACCGGAGCTGGAGCTGGAGTACACTGGGAACAATGGCTGATACATAGCTGGATAGATGTAACAGGAACATTGCTGATAAAAGAAGGTAACATGAACAACGCTGGATACAATGCTGAAGATGTAACAGAACAATGGCTGGATACAATTGGCTATGATGGTAACAGTAACAGTGGCTGGATACCAAGGCTGATACAATGGCAACAGGAACATGGGCTGAACAATGGCTGGATCACATGGCAACAGAACAATGGGCTGATACAATGATGGCTGGATACAAGGGCTGATACAATGGCACAGGAACAATGGCTGGATACAATGTGCTGATACATGGGTGATACAATGCAACAGGAAAATGCAGGATCCAATGGCTGGATACAATGGCTGGATTACAATTGGGCAACAGGACAATGTGATCAATTGCAGATACAGATGGCTGGATATACAAATGTGGCGGCATACAATGGCTGGATACAATGCTTAACAAAGCAAAGGACAATGCACACAGGCCCAATGCTGGATACAATGTGCAGGATACCATGCTGGATACAATGGCAACAGAAAGTTCAAACAGCAAAAACCCTAGACGCCAGAAACAACTGACCAATCGGGCGCTAGGATGGACTGAGCGTGACTTGTTTAAACTTCGCGCCGAGGAAGCAACGGCGCCCCTGCGTGGTGGACACTCACGAACGGGCGCTGCACTCGCAGGAAGCGCTCGAGCGTCTGTACTCGGGCAGTCATGGGGCGCGAAGCGCATGCGCCAACGGATCGTCGATGGAGGTCGGGGACACCGCGTGGTAAGTACCTTACATACCCCCAAAAATCGCTCGCACGGTGGGGCCTCAGCCGACTGCCCGGTCGCAGGTTTGACAGGAGAGTTCGTTATGGAAGGTCTATGATAAACGAGGTGCATGTATACGTCAACAGAAGTAATCCAGAGCGTTCTTCTGGACCAAAGCCTTTCCAATGAATCAAGTATTGTAGAGATGTTGCTGACTATCTGGAACAATAATTCCCTGAACTCAAACCCTGCTGACCATCAACATAAAATGGGGGCTGGAGACGGATTAGGAACTGGAAAATTGGGGTTGACAATGATGGTTTAAATAAGGATACATGGATGACCATTTGAGATTCTCATAGTGAGGGGTAAACTCAAGACGCGAAAGCTTAAGGACTAATTATTTCGAAAGCAGAAAGGGGCCAATGAATGTTGGGGACCTAAGTATGAGGGGTTGGTACGTGGAAGAGAATGATTTTGTGAGGATAGCACAACGCTATCGCCAATGGAAATAGTGAGGAGCGGCCTGTCTTCTTTGGTCGCAACAGGAAACGACTTTTTTCCTGATCACGAGTGGATTTCAGAAAGATTATTCCTTGTAGAATCCAGATAGTCAGATACGTAGGTGGGCATAAGCAGGAACAAATCGTCCGCGTGCTGATTTTGAAAGAGAATCTTGGGAACACACATTGTGATTTCTGGCAGTCCAGGTAATTACAAAACCAAAGGAGAAGTCGCAGAGGAGAGAGTGTGGGA
Source organism: Hymenochirus boettgeri (assembly GCA_019447015.1). NCBI lineage: Eukaryota > Metazoa > Chordata > Amphibia > Anura > Pipidae > Hymenochirus > Hymenochirus boettgeri. Next base: position 33,363,672 of record CM033470.1, on the reverse strand, counting down.
ATTATTATATGACAAAATATCGCGCCCATGGTACAGGATCAGACCATCATTTTGGGACGAAATAGACCCGGCAGGAGAGGCTGTTCAAGAGAGCTCGGGATTAGATCCGTTTCAGCACACGACCGTTGGATTGGTTGGATGATGAATGCAGAGGAAAATTGAAAGTGTGGAATGTATTCAAGGATTTACATAAGGTCTCCAAAGATTTGTGAAATGAATTGGTGTTCCGCTTTCGAGCAATATTTCGTCAGGTAATCCATGTAGACGGAAAAGTGTGGGGGAGAAAGTGAGACATGACGGAGAGTATGTCCAGGCTGGGAGGTAACTGGGGTAGCGGAACAAAAATGTAGCCATTTGCGAAACTATCAGATAGTAACCCTACCGATTTTTCTTGAAGGAGGGTAATCAACAATAAAATCCATGATAAGGGGCATGCTTCCAAGACGGAAGGTGTGGAATTTGTGAAGAAGACCGTAAGAAAAGATTACGTGAGGGATGTTGGAACAATGGCAACCAAATGGAACAATGCTACAAAGTCGTTGACATCTTTTCTTAGATTAGGCCACCAAACAGAACGAGTATACGAAGTGAAATAGGGGTTTTTTGAACCTCCAGGATGACCTGCCTGTTTTAGAACATGAGATTATTGATAGTAGGACGTGTGTGCTTAGGCAGGGAATGAAACTTGTCAGGGTGAGTATAGAGGGCAAGATGTCCTGAGCAGAATTAATGGCATATGCAAAGAACAAACTGAGGAGAAAGTACCCAAATTTGTAATTGGTGAATGAATAAGGGCCTTGTCATTAGTGGTGATTCTAGAGATTACCAATGCCTGGATAGGCGTCAGTCAGCCTTTTTTGTTTTTTGTTCCCGGGTGCGAAAGGTATGGTAAATTAAAACGCAGAAAAAAAAAGTTGCCCACGGCTTTTCTGGATCACACTCTTTGGCGGTGTGGATGGTATTCCTAATTGGTGTTTGAGGGTCAGTGAATATAGTTATGATGACTTGTGACCTTCAAAGATGCCGGCCACTCTTCCAGAGCTGGTGTGATGGCCCGTATTCTCGATTGCCAATGTCATAGATATTCTCTGCACCAGAGTGATCTCTTATAAAAGTAACGCACAATGGATGAGAGTTTTCTCTTTATTCCGTGAGTTTTAGAAAAATTGCTCAGCAGCCAATACAGAAAGCGAGCACTTCCACGAGATGGCAGATGTTATCAGGATGACTAAACGGTGCAGAGCAAATGGGCTTGTTTTATCCTTAAAGGCTTGCTATAGGCTGTCGCGTCGGTCTCAGCATTATGGTTGCACCCCTTTTCGCATGAGGTCTGAGAACTGGAGGGAATAATTAGTGAGGAAAGCCTTTTGATAGAATGCCTATAAAGTAATGGCGAAACCGAGGAAACTCGGAAGGCTTTAGTAGATAGAAGAAGGGCCATATCGATCGAACAGCAAGGCACTTTTGAGAGAATCCATTGTCAAACCCTGGGCAGAGATAATATACGCCACAGGAACGGGAACTTTAGTAACTTCATAACAGAGCATTTGTTGTCAAGCTTGCAGTGAAGTGATTGGACTAATCGGACATAACTTTGAAAGACTAATAATGAGAGAGGCTAAGGTCTTGGAGAAACAAACTAGAATATCATCTAGGTACAGCCACTACCGAATATGACCTGAGACTCGAAGATATCATTGACCATTCTTGAAAACTGCTGGGCTTCAAACCCAAACGGCAATTACAGATACTCAAAAATGCCAACAAAAAAACCAAAAAACAGACGGTTTAAAGCTGTCTTCCACTCATCCCCTTTCCTGATCCGCGATCCAATTTAGCCCCTCGAAAATCAGTTTAGAGAAATTTTGCCCCCTTTAATTGATCGAACACTTCGGTGATCAGGGGAAGGGGATAGCGAATTCTTCACCGTAATTTGTTTAATCCCCTATAGTCTATGCAGAACTAAACCTCCATCTTTCTTTTCGACAAAATAATCCAGCCCCAGCAGGAGAATGAAGGACGAATGAATCTCGGGACAATTATCCCGATGTTATCCTTCATGGCCATGGTTTTTCAGGCTGAGATAAGCGTAAGTCCTCCACGAGGGGCATGGGGTTTCCAGACAGGAGGTCAATGGGCAATGCGTGGGCTATGGATAGGCACAGGTCTCAAGCTACTTCTTACAAACACATCCAGAAAGTCTTATAACGGTTCGAAGAAAGAAACGTCCTTTTTCTGGAAGAGATGAAGCATTGAATAGTAGGAAGGAAACGCAATGGGAATTGCAGTTAGAACTCCAACAACTATTTCTCCAACAGCCAATCATAGATGGGTTATGGAGGTGAAAAGCCAGGGAAGGCCTAAAATAAGGGGGTGTGGAGGACAACTCAATGACAAAGAAGGACAACTTTTCATTATGCAGTGCCCCCAGTTTTGGAAGGCTATACTCTGGAGTGATTTTGAGTGACTATTCTGAAGATAGGGTCTATTGTCAATAGCCAGTACAACTGAAGGGGTTAGACATGGTTGAGGGGATGTTTGTTTGACAACGAAGATCAATGAGTTGCCGGCTGCGCCTGAGTCCATGGAAAGCGTCCCTGGATAAACTTTAGAATTGAATTTTTATTGTACGGTACCAGAAAACAAGGAGAAGGTTTTCTTTTGCCTAGAAGATTTTTCTCCTCTAACCTCTAGGCAGAGTAGTTTCGCCGGCTTACAGGGCAGTTTTGGACAAATGTCCTGAGCCAGCACAGTATAGACACAGCGCCCAGAGTTTCCCTACGTATCTTTTCTTCTGAGATAAACGGTTCCCCAATCTGCATAGTTCTTCGGTAGGGGCGTAGAAGCAGAGAAAAAGATAGCTTCACGGTCGCGAGAGCGATCTGGAAGGCAACTGACGATCCGGTTTTCGTCGACCTGTCTCCCGAAACACGTGTATCAATACGAATACAAAGAGCAAGATCAGCTTCCAACAAGGAAGGCATGTCTTTGGAGACAAGATCCTCTTTAATACGGTCCTGATGACCGCTGTATAGAGGCCGCCCAAGAGCCTCGTTGTTTCCGAGTCAGACTTCTGCTGCAGTGTACGGAACTCATATGGCATAATGTCCACAGAACTATTGCCCTGTTGTAGTGCAACAAACGGGTGGAAGCAACTTATTTTACGACCAAGAGCGTCGAATACCTTCCGCGAATGTGCAAGAAAATTGGTGTCGGACACTAAAAGAAGTCGGACACTAATTGGTCATCATTCCCCACAATGAGAGGCCCAGCCAGGGCCCACCTCCAACAAAGCAACAATAACCCACTTTTGCTTATCTGAGACAAAACGGAGGGTTGTAATTCAAATTGAATTGGCATTGATTAGAAATCCTCTACAGCCTTGGGGTTCCCATCCCAAGCGGAGGGGAGAGGAATACTGGGTTCATGGCCAACTTGCATTGCAGTTGCAGGATTAGACGGGAGAGAAGGTTAGGTGTCAAACAGGTGAATAGGCGTGAGGCCATGAGTTCCATAAATTCGTCGCCATAACGTTCTGTGATGTTCAAAACGTCATCGGTCTAAGATAAGACTTGAGAGTTTTAGATGTTCGGACATTATCCCTCAGAGGCATCCATGGCCTGCTTGTAACTGTAATCTGCCTGACTCTGTTGGGTAGAGTACAGAAGACTCCCTTTTTAGTTGGATGAAGTGACGGAAGTAGTGGGAACTGGTATGCGGAGGCACTGGCAGACCCGGAGCTGGATGCTGGAGTACACTGGTAACAATGGCTGGATATCAATAGCTGGATCGAGGTAACAGAACAGTGGCTGATACAATAGAATGGTAACAGGAACAACGGCTGGATACAATGGCTGGATAGATTGTAACAGAAAGTGGGATTTAACAGAATGTGGGGCTTTTGGGATACATGGCTGGATACAATGGCCCGATGGCATACATGACAATGACGCAGCGAACAGGGATATGCAACAGAACAATGGCTGGACTGCACAATGGCTGATACAATGGCGCACAGGACCATGCTGAGGATACAATGGCTGGATACAACTGGCCTATCAAGCACAGACAATGGCTGATAAAGGCAACTGGATAATGGCTGGATACAATGGCGGATCAATGGGCTATACAGGACAACTGGCAATGAACTGGACAATGGCGGATAAATGCTTGGATACAATTGCAACAGACGAATTGCTGAAACACATGAACACCTGAGACCATTGTGGAACAATGGCAATCTGGCTCGGACAGGGATGGCACAGAAAGGCAAGGAAACCCTGTGATAAATGAGATCTGTACGCAGAATTCACGAACCGCGCAGGAACAACGACAACGGCGCTAGGGAGACTGCGATTTCACCGGGGCCCCCCACTGCGTAGGTCACCGACGGCACTCACGCAGGGCGGCGAGCGGTCGACGTCACTGGGCCAGGAGCGCGCCAGCGTATCGTCGCTGGAGCGGTACACACTGTAAGATACCCTTACAACCTTTTCACCCGACACTTGCTAAGGACACTTACAAAGCCTGATCCCTCGCCGCAGTGTTCAGCCACCCCCACGGCTGAGAGCGGCTTTGACTTTGCACGGCGGTTGAAGAGGCTGCTTCAGAGCGCCCATCAGCCATTGTTACCTTGACCTAAGACGTTGGATGTAAATAGTAATTATAGTAAGCTTAGGGTGGTCTAGGTTTGACATCATTTTTTGTTTTGCGGTTGGATGTTCCCTTTAACTATTGATTACATGTTCTACTTGCTCCCACGATTACAAGATCAGTGCTATGAGAGAGAAAGAGCCCAACATCCCACCACTCATTCTGTCCATGGAAGAATTTCCAAAAGAACCGATCTCCAGGAGTGGAGTGTGAAGCCGTCAGTGATGGAAGTCCTCCGAGACGGCAGGGAAGGTACACCCCATTCTAATCCTGGACCATTACATGGCAGGACATGTAATGTCCCATGCATTCACGCTAAGTCCGTAACTGCTGTCCCTAGGGTTAGATTGATTAATGGGATATACCAACTGCTACTTGTTTTTCGAACCTGGAATGGGCATGGTTTATCCTTGTTATCAGCCTGTAGAGACCTGCAGGTCACCTTCCGTCACTATAGATGTTGACACTATTGGGGTGATCAGGAACAATGGCTGGATACAATGGCAGGATACAATGGCTGGATACAAATGGCAGGATACAATGGCTGGATACAATGGCAACAGGAACAATGGTAACAGGAACAATGGCTGGATACAATGGCAGGATACAATGGGCAACAGGAACAATGGCAACAGGAACAATGGCTGGATACAATGGCAGGATACAATGGCTGGATACAATGGCAACAGGAACAATGGCAACAGGAACAATGGCTGGATCTATCTACTATCTATCTATCCATTATCTATCTACCTATCTATCTATCTATCTATCTATCTATCTATCTATCTATCTATCTATCTATCTCTCTATCTATCTATCTATCTATCCATTATCTATCTACCTATCTCTCTCTCTCTCTCTGTCTGCTGTCTGTCTATCTATCATTTCTATCTCCTATCTGTCTTTCTGTCGCTATCTGTCTGTCTGTCTATCTATCTATCTATCTATCTTATCTATCTATCTATCCTATCCATTATCTATCTCCCTATCTATCTATCTGTCATTCTATCTATCCATTATCTATCTACCTATCTATCTATCTGTGTCTGTCTTCTGCTATCTATCTATCTATCTATCTATCCATACTATCCTACCTATCATCTATCTATCTACTACCTTCCCTTCTAGCCACTGAGAGTAAACCGGAATTAATCATGTGTGGATGGAGCTGAGGTAGGGACACAGGTCGGGGATCCCTGTTGTGTCTATGGGTTAGTCAGTGTCACCTTGTCCGCTGGGCTGAGCCATTGAGAGGTCACTCTCTGCAATCCATCAGGGATTTCATGCACGAATCCTGAAACGATCGGTCACTTGTCTCCCCTGGGAGATGGAGAGATTTTTAGCCAGAGGGTCAGGACAAAAAACAACAACCACCCGGGGCAGGAGAACAGGAAGATGCACAGGGGTGCAGGGGATGAAGAACCTGGGGAACACCTGTTACATTAACTCGGTGATCCAGTGTCTGAGTATCACTAACCTGCTGGCAAGCACCTGGGGACCGTGATCACTGCTGGGTGCCGGCCGCCGGGGAGTTGACGGAGCGGACTCAGCAGAGAACCAAATGAAGCTATCGGTGGACCACAGGTAGTACTCAACTCGTAATGGCTCACCTCCCTGTTCTCAGTAAGTCCTCCACAGTCTGGCTGGCCTGGCCTCTCCCTCTACAGTCTTGTCGCGCAAGTTCCTCCTGACCGCTGACCCACAAGTGATGTCCCACCCACTCAAAAGCAGGGCTTCCTGCGCGGGCCGCGCATGCGCACTGCTGGCCCGCTTAATCCATTACTAACGGCCGCGGCGCCAGTTAAAGGTACATTTGGTTTTTTTTAAACTTTCATGTGCCGCTTTTGTCGGGGTGCCGCCTGAGTCCCGTGACTCAGTGTGCCTAATTATAGATGCGGCCCTGGCGACATATCGAACAAAAGATATGCTCTTCCATTATACTTCATATGTGTTTGAGCAAATGGTGCTACTTAATTGTAGGTGCATTTGTGATTCAGCACAAAAGAACAGAATTTATTCAAGAGGCTTTATGCTTATTGAAAGATTGGAACGCAGATTGGAATCCTAAAAGCTTCATCGTTGACTTTTGTATGAGGGATATCAATGCCATCAAAAAGGTTTTTCAAGGTAGAATAATTTTTCTAAGAAATGGTGAATAATATTCAATGTCAACATTGCTAAAATACTGATATACATGTGATATGTCATAGTTTTATTTGAACGCCTTTATTCATATATTTTCTACACCACTTTTAATCATTAAAAAAAGTTATTCTAATCTGAACTTCATAGGTTTTTTTTTTTTTGTTTTGTTTTTTAAGATTCAATATCAAACTGTGTGATTCCACAGAGAAAAAGCATGGACAGAGTGGCTCAACAAAAAAGAACACGGACTACGGAAAAACAAAAAACCTGTATTGCAATTGTTACGAAATGTTACTCTGGCAACAACACAGAGTGATTATGAGAAAGCTCTCAAAAATGTATATTTCTCTCTGTCTTCATTAGCCTCAATAATCCCTGCTGTGAAGGGAGTGTAACAATTCTGTCTGCCTCTAACTGTCACTCAGAGCTAGCATGCGAGAAACACTCCTGCATCCCCCTTGATTATATAGGTGTATTCTAGCAACAGGACATTTCGTTTGTTTGGCCGAGAAGGAGAGAGGTTGTAACAGACATTCCTACCAGCCAATGACAAGTAATATGTTAATGATGGCCCTGGGCCATCTAGGAGGCGGGCTGTTAGCATTCAACTTTGCTGTGTGATATCTAAGGAAGGAAGCACAGCTGTAAATGAGAGTAAGTGATTTCAGCTGCTGGAAGTGTGGACATGTAATGGGGGTGATGTATTTTTGGGTATTGTTGTCCTTTATGCTGGGGAAACTGGAAAGTGCTTGGGGAAACAATTACTTTTGAGCCAATTCTTGCTGGCAGAGACATGGCGTTCACATGGCTGAAAACAGGAATTGTTCAAGCAGGAAGTATATTTCTGAACCTTTCCAGCAATATCTTCTCACATTTTATCTAGAGATGTGATTTTGGTTTAATTTTGAAGGTGTGATGGAAGTTTTTTTTTTTAAATTCTTACTAGTTTGGAAGAATTGGAGGCCATAGTTACCCTTTAAGGATAAGTGCACTGTAAAATCAAGTTGGTTTCTTTTGCAAGCTGCAGAAGGAAAATACTGTTGCCATATTTTTTTTTTCTCTATGCCCCTCCATAGCCTACCACGCATGTGCCTTGGAATTTCTGACATCTTGTTACTGTTTTTGTAGAGATGTCCGAACTTTGAAAAATCCGGTCCGCGCGAGGATCCGCGGATTTTCGAAAAATCCGAAAATCGCGAGCGGACCCGTTAAAACGTATTAAAATGAGTTCGGCAAAATCCCCATAAAAGTGGTCTAAATAGCCTTGGTAACGTACACTTAACCACTCAGGGACCTGGGTAATGCCTTAAAGCACGTATAAATGCCAACAATACCTAAAAAGTACAGTCCGCTAGCGTGACTTTAAAAAAAACGGTATTTTTCGAAAATACGAGGATTCCCGTAAAAACGAGATTTCCGTAAAAAAACGAGGCTTTCTGTAACTATGATAGCTGCCATTGGCTAATTTGGATCATTTGGCTTGCTCCCGTCTTGAAAATTTACAGTAACAAGATGTCAGTAACTTCCAAGGCACATGCGGTAGGCTATGGAGGGGCATAGAGAAAAAAAAAATATGGCAACAGTATTTTTCCTTCTGCAGCTTGCAAAAGAAACCTAACTTGATTTTACAGTGCACTTATCCTTTAAAGGGTAACTATGGCCTCCAATTCTTCCAAACTAGTAAGAATTATATAAAAAAAAACTTCCATCACACCTTCAAAATAAAACCAAAATCACATCTCTAGATAAAATGTGAGAAGATATTGCTGGAAAGGTTCAGAAATATTACTTCCTGCTTGAACAATTCCTGTTTTCAGCCATGTGAACGGCCATGTCTCTGCCAGCAAGAATTGGCTCAAAAGTAATTGTTTTCCCCAAGCACTTTTCCAGTTTCCCCAGCATTAAAGGACAACAATACCCAAAAATACATCACCCCCATTACATGTCCACACTTCCAGCAGCTGAAATCACTTACTCTCATTTACAGCTGTGCTTCCCTTCCTTAGATATCACACAGCAAAGTTGAATGCTAACAGCCCGCCTCCTAGATGGCCCAGGGCCATCATTAACATATTACTTGTCATTGGCTGGTAGGAATGTCTGTTACAACCTCTCTCCTTCTCGGCCAAACAAACGAACTGTCCTGTTGCTAGAATACACCTATATAATCAAGGGTGGATGCAGGAGTGTTTTCTCGCATGCTAGCTCTGAGTGACAGTTAGAGGCAGACAGAATTGTTACACTCCCTTCACAGCAGGGCTTATTGAAGGCTATGAAGACAGAGAGAAAATATACATTTTTGAGAGCTTTCTCATAATCACTCTGTGTTGTTGCCAGAGTAACATTTCGTAACATTGCAATACAGGTTTTTTGTTTTTGTCCGTAGTCCGTGTTCTTTTTTGTTGAGCCACCTCTTCCAGCTTTTTCTCTGTGGAAATCACACAGTTTGATATCTGAATCTTAAAAAACAACAAAAAAAAAAAACCTATGAAGTTCAGATTAGGAATATACTTTTTTTAATGATTAAAAGTGGTTAGAAAATATATGAATAAAGGCGTTCAAATAAAACTATCATATCACATGTATATCAGTATTTTGCAATGTTGACATTGAATATTAACCACCATTTCTTAGAAAATTATTCCTACCTTGAAAAACCTTTTTGATGGCATTGATCTCCTCCATACAAAAGTCAACGATGAAGCTTTTAGGATTCCAATCTGCGTTCCAATCTTTCAATAAGCATAAAGCCTCTTGAATAAATTCTGTTCTTTTGTGCTGAATCACAAATGCACCTACAATTAAGTAGCACACATTTGCTCAAACACATATGAAGTATAATGGAAGAGCATATCTTGTTGTTCGATATGTCGCCAGGGCCGCATCTATAATTAGGCACACTGAGTCACGTGACTCAGGCGGCACCCCGACAAAAGCGGCACATGAAAGTTTAAAAAAAACCAAATGTACCTTTAACTGGCGCCGCGGCCGTTAGTAATGGATTAAGCGGGACTAACACTGACCGTGAACTGGATGGTTGACTTAATCAAACTGACCGGTGAACTGGAAGGTTGACTAAACACTGACCGGTGACTGAGGGTTGACTTAACACTGACCGTGAACTGGAGGGTTGACTAAACACTGACCGGTGAACTGGAGGGTTGACTAAACACTGACCGGTGAACTGGGGGGTTGACTTAACACTGACCGGTGAAAAAAAAAAAAAAAAAACACTTCTCTTTAGGGCCAGACTAAGGTTGGTGGGGACCCCTGGGTAACTGGAGGGTTGACTAAACACTGACAGGTGAACTGGAGGGTTGACTTAAAACTGACCGGTGAACTGGAAGGTTGACTAAACACTGACCGGTGAACTGGAGGGTTGACTTAACACTGACCGGTGAACTGGAGGGTTGACTAAACACTGACCGGTGAACTGGAGGGTTGACTAAACACTGACCGGTGAACTGGAGGGTTGACTTAACACTGACCGGTCACCTGGAGGGTTGACTTAACACTGACTGGTGAACTGGAGGGTTGACTTAACACTGACTGTTAAGTCAACCCTCCAGTTCACCAGTCAGTGTTAAGTCAACCCTCCAGTTCACCAGTCAGTGTTAAGTCAACCCTCCAGTTCACCAGTCAGTGTTAAGTCAACCCTCCAGTTGTTAAGTCAACCCTCCAGTTCACCGGTCAGTGTTAAGTCAACCCTCCAGTTCACCAGTCAGTGTTAAGTCAACCCTCCAGTTCACCGGTCAGTGTTTTAGTCAACCCTCCCGGTCGTGTTAATCAACCCCCAGTTCACCGGTCAGTGTTTAGTCAACCTCAGTCACCGGTCAGTGTTTAGTCAAACCCTCCAGTTCACGGTCAGTGTTAAGTCAACCCTCCAGTTCACCGGTCAGTGTTTAGTCAACCTTTTCCCCATCACCGGTCAGTTTTAAGTCAACCCTCCAGTTCACTGTCAGTGTTTAGTCAACCCTCCAGTTACCAGGGGTCCCCACAACCTTAGTCTGGCCCTAAAGAGAAGTGTCTCTCTTTTCCAGGATTCTGCTCTGCTGTTATAGTAAGTAGCCATTGTGAGCAAAACTTATGTACCAACCAATGTGGGCAAACAGTCACTGTGTCCACCCAAGTCAGTATTAAGTCAACCCTCCAGTTCACCAGTCAGTGTTAAGTCAACCCTCCAGTTCACCAGTCAGTGTTAGTCAACCCTCCAGTTCACCAGTCAGTGTTAAGTCAACCCTCCAGTTCACCAGTCAGTGTTAAGTCAACCCTCCAGTTCACCAGTCAGTGTTAAGTCAACCCTCCAGGTGACGGTCAGGTTAATCAACCTCCAGTTCACCGGTCAGTGTTTAGTCAACCTCCAGTTCACCGGTCAGTGTTAGTCAACCCTCCAGTTCACGGTCAGTTAGTCAACCCTCCGTTCACCGGTCAGTGTTAAGTCAACCCCCCAGTTCAACGGTCAGTGTTTAGTCAACCCTCCAGTTCACCGGTCAGTGTTTGTCAACCCTCCAGTTCACCGGTCCGTGTTAAGTCAACCCTCCAGTCACCGTCAGTGTTTAGTCAACCTTCCAGTTCACCGGTCAGTTTTAAGTCAACCCTCCAGTTCACCGGTCAGTGTTTAGTCAACCCTCCAGTTCCACCGGTCAGTGTTTAGTCAACCCTCCAGTCACCGTCAGTGTTAGTCAACCCTCCAGTTCACCGGTCAGTGTTTAGTCAACCTTCCAGTTTCACGGTCAGTTTTAAGTCAACCTCCAGTTCACCGGTCAGTGTTTAGTCAACCCTCCAGTTCACCGGTCAGGTGTTAGTCAACCCTCCAGTTCACCGGTCAGTGTTAAGTCAACCCTCCAGTTCACCGGTCAGTGTTAGTCAACCCTCCAGTTCACCGGTCAGTGTTTAGTCAACCCTCCAGTTCACCGGTCAGTGTTTAGCAACCCTCCAGTTCACCAGTCAGTGTTTAGTCAACCTCCAGTCACCGTCAGTGTTAAGTCAACCCTCCAGTTCACCAGTCGTTAAGTCAACCCTCCAGTTCACCAGAACTCATAGGCATTACTGTTTGAGGCTCAAGCAAGGAACTCACGGCATAACCATTTGAGGCTCAAGCAGGAGAGTGCACGGAGCTCACAGCATTACCATTTGAGGCTCAAGCAGGAGAGTGCACGGAACTCACAGGCATTACCGTTTGGGGCTCAAGCAGGAGAGTGCACGGAACTCACAGGCTACTGTTTGAGGGTCAAGCAGGAGAGTGCACGGAACTTACAGGCATTACCGTTTGAAGCTCAGCACGGAACTCACAGGAATTACCGTTTGAGGCTCAAGCACAGAACTCACAGGATAAGCGTTTGAGGCTCAAGCAGGAGAGTGTACGGAACTCACAGGCATTACCGTTTGAGGCTCAAGCAGGAGAGTGCAGGAACTCACAAGCATTACCGTTTGAGGCTCAAGCAGGAGAATGCATGTAACTCACAGGCATTATGTTTGAGGCTCAAGCAGGAGAGTGCACGGAAACTACAGGCATTACTGTTTGAGGCTCAAGCAGGAGAGTGCACGGAACTCACAGGCATTACCGTTTGAGGCTCAAGCAGGAGAGTGCACGGAACTCACAGGCATTACCGTTTGAGGCACAAGCAGGAGAGTGCACACTCACAGGCATTACCGTTTGGGCTCAAGCGGAGAGTGCACGAACTACAGCATACGTTTGAGGCCAAGCAGGAGAGTGCAACGGAACTCACAGGCATTACCGTTTGAGGCTCAAGAGGAGAGTGCATGGAACTCACAGGCATTACTGTTTGAGGCTCAGCAGGAGAGTGCACGGAACTCACAGGTATTACTGTTTGAGGCTCAGCAGAAGGAAATCTCAGAGGGGCGGAGCTTAACATTCAGCAAACAGTAACAAGATGTCAGCAACTTTCAAGGCACAAAGCTAGGCTGGAGGGTCATAGGGAAAAAAATGAACATAACTTGATTTTACAGTGCACTTATCCTTTAATATCAATAAAGCCCCAGGACTGGATGGAATACATCCTTGGAGAGCTTAGTTCAGTTCTATCTAGACCACTGTTTCTCATCTTTTCAGATTCACTTTGGTCTGGGGATGAGTGCTGGATTGGAAAAAAAACAATGTAATACCAATATTCAAAAAAGGTAACTAATCTTCCAACTGGTTACACCGTCACCTCCTAATGTAGGGAGAAGGAAAGCAGTGAATGACCTGCCTGTATCTCACTGATAGTAACTAATCTTCCAACTGGTTACACTGTCACCTGCTAATGTAGGGAGAAGGAAAGCAGTGAATGACCTGCCTTGTATCTCACTGATAGTAACTAATCTTCCAACTGGTTACACTGTCACCTGCTAATGTAGGGAGAAGGAAAGCAGTGAATGACCTGCGTTGTATCTCACTGATAGTAACTAATCTTCCAACTGGTTACACTGTCACCTCCTAATGTAGGAGAAGGAAAGCAGGAATGACCTGCGTTGTATCTCACTGATAGTAACTAATCTTCCAACTGGTTACACTGTCACCTGCTAATGTAGGGAGAAGGAACTCAGTGAATGACCTGCTTGTATGTCCATAAAGTAACTAATCTTCAACTGGTTACACTTTCACCTCCTTATGCAGGGAGAAGGAAAGCAGTGAATGGACCTGCCTTGTATCTCACTGATAGTAACTAATCTACAACTGGTTACACTGTCACTCCTAATGTAGGGAGAAGGAAAGCAGCGAATGGACCTGCCTTGTATCTCACTGATAGTAACTAATCTACCAACTGGTTACACTGTCACCTCCTTATGAGGGAGAAGGAAAGCAGTGAATGGACCTGCCTTGTATATCATGATAGAACTAATCTACCAACTGGTTACACTGTCACCTCCTTATGCAGGAGAAGGAAAGCAGTGAATGGACCTGCCTTGTATCTCACTGATAGTAACTAATCTACCAACTGTTACACTGTCACCTCCTAATGTAGGGAGAAGGAAATCAGTGAATGGACCTGCCTGTATCTCACTGATAGTAACAATCTTCCAACTGGTTACACTGTCACCTCCTAATGTAGAGAGAAGGAAAGCAGTGAATGGACCTGCCTTGTACCTCACTGATAGTAACTAATCTTCCAACTGGTTACACTGTCACCTCCTAATGTAGGGAGAAGGAAAGCAGTGAATGGACCTACCCTCTACCTGACTGATATAACTAATCTACCAACTGGTTACACGGTCACTCCTAATGCAGGGATAGGAAAGCAGTGAATGAACCTGCTTTCACAGGATACCAACAGAGATGTCTCGAAGGCCCCATCCTCCCTCGCAAGTTATCAACAAGCTTGCAAGCTACGGAGTCCATGCAATTCAGATAGGGATCAGGAGAAAATGTGTGACCCATAGTCCTCTGAAAAGAAGGGAGGCCAGTTGATCGTACTGAAAACCTCTTATCTCAGCTTTTACCCTGGTAATCCCCCAAAGTCACCAAAATCAGCCACCATAGGTGTCTGATTTGAGTTCTTCATTAGGTGCAAATATGCACCTGATGAAGAACCATGCAGGTTTTAAACATGTTGTGTTGTGCTTCACCTTGAATAAAGGAACAGTTAGCATAAAAGCTAAGTGTCTCTCTTGTGTACTTTTGAACTTCTAACCTATCTGTTGGATGAAGGTGGGACTCTCATATACACAATTGGATTGAGACCTACACAATTATTATACAGCATATCCCAGCTTAAGGTACACCCACTGTACCCAATGGGCCTGGAGATGGGCAATGTGCTCCAAAAGTTGTAAACAAGAGGAGCACATACTTCTTGGTGAAATATCACAATTTATTTGTGCATAACAACAGTACAACGCTGAGGAAGGGGGCAGGCATCTCACCGAAATGTTGTACTGTTGTTATGCACAAATAAATTGTGATATTTCACAAGAAGTAGTGTGCTCCTCTTGTTTACAACTTTTGGATTACCTTGAACACCTGGGTAGGGGGTATTGAAGGATTGCACCTACCAACCATTAGGCCAAAGCCACCATAGTGTGCTAGAGTGATCTTACTAGATTGGCAAATGTGACATCTACCAGGCCTGCCTCTCTTACTATGCTATTCAAAAAGTTGCTATTATACCTTAAACTGCCAGCCTGACCTCTCATATTCATTGGCCTAGTATGGTGGTAAAATCCCCACCAAATACTACAGGCTAGGCCGCAGAAAGAAAGGGCTTTATTCTGATGAACTGTTCCTTCCCTTAGATTCATCTGGGTGCCATAAAACAAATCACAGACACACTCCCATTACTAAGGGATATATTTTTCACAGTGCAAGTCCCAAACGCCGGCCAGTGCGGCCACGTCTCACCACATATACTACAATCAAAACAGGAAAGCACGTGTAATTATTCCAAAAATTGGATATTAAGGGTACTCTTAACCCATTTATTGAAAACCACACAGCACCACTACAACGTTTAGGCGGTTTCACTTTCCCATCATCAGGTAGAACATAAAGTGCACTGTGCCTTCCCATATAGAGCAACTTATGGAAAACTGCACCCCTTGGCTTGAACCAATAGAAATGCCAACGTTTTAGATTAAAGTCCATATTAATCTTCATAAAGAATTCTTTAACAGAATCCAATGAATATAAATCTTTCCATATTAAAGTGTCTATGTGTTACTTATCCAATATACATCATAAAGTGCTTAAATCTAAAATAGAAATTCCATTAAAACCAATTTTTATTATAACATATATCTGTTGTATTCAATTAGATCGAACCCCCCCCCCCACACCTATATTTGGCTTGGTTTCTTATTTCACATAAATGGCCTCCTTAACACCTCTCTTGAACAGTAATATTCTTTGCCAATATGTTAACATTACAATCTTCAAAGGTATGTCCTTTATCCTTAGATCCAGGTACACGGCTGAGTCTGACGACTCAGCTTAGAAACCAAGCCTAAATAGAGGTGGGGGGGTTCGACAACTGTCTGCCATGTACAATGCTGGTTTTGACACCTTACTCTGGGCGCTCCTATAACACAGTGGTAGGCAACCAGTAGATCTCCAGATGTTTGAAAACTACAACTCCCAGCATTCCTCTACAAGCACTCTGTAGTAGAGAATTCTGGGAGTTGTAGTTTTCAAACATCTGGAGATCTACTTGTTGCCTATCCCTGCTATAACACCTCTTAGCCACTATCCAATCACGCCCTTAAACCTGGCTGTGATATGCTAATTGGGATTTTCCAGGGTACATAATTGCCACAGATTCTTGTACAAGTCATTCTGAATTGAGAAAGCCAGTCGGATGACTAGCGAAACGTCTTCAAGAACTAAACTTCAAGTCCAGTTGATCTAATTGAATACAACAGATATACCATGACCCGGATGAATAAGAACCTTCACAAGCACATTATAACATATATTACGATAAAAACCTCATGCCCAACACATGTGTCTCACAATAGGCATAATTGCCATTAACACCAATTGTAGAATCTAAGGTAATTCCTATGCCCTTACCGGCTAACTCATCTGAAAATATGAAATTTTAAAAACAGTTCAAATTCCATTGTCATTTAATCCTCTAGGATATCGAGTTCATAATTTCCATATCAATAGCTTTCTCGTCTTAATAACATTTTCTTACTATCTTCCCCTGATTTGACAATGACTGAACCATTCATCAGAGCATTCATCAGCATCTCCATCTCAAGCTCAATCATCCGTGACCGTTACCGAACCTTAAAAGGGACAGCCACCCCACTGTAAGGCTCGGCGACAAGAGACCAAAAGGACGTTCCCACTTGGCGTGGTGGATCTCAGCCAAGGTGGTGAACAAGGTCCCCTTGCAAAAAGAAAATGTCTGCCTCAACTCCAGAGAGAAAAACCCTGCCATGCTAAGTACATTACAGACGTGACAGAAGCAACATTAATTGTTACACATCTATTGAGGGGGGGTAGCTTTCAGGATGATTAGGCATATGGGGGGGGTCACTTGCCCTTCTCTTTACCCTCCTCCCCTCATCATCCGACCCCTTCTCTTAGCTGAAATCCCTGAAGGCAAAAGTTCTGCCTCCTCTGGCTCTATAATTATCAAATCATCTGAAGGGTTATTCAATAAAAGTCTATTGTTTAAAATGGTGCTAATTTTGCCCCAACCAATCAGATCCTATTTAAGGACAATTATACTCACCTTCCTCCGTCCTCTTTCTTGTGTTCATTAGCTTTACCCAGGGGAGGACCTGAACGGCTGTTCCTCACCCCTGGGTTTGCGTAACTTACACCAGAGTCTTAGAGCAACCCTGCTCTGGTAGGCTCCGCCCCCTCCTCCCCATCGGCAACGAGGCCAATAAGTGCCCCGAAGTTTTACTGACTTGTGCCCCTAGTTCCGGACTCCCCGGCGGACTCCGCCGCGCGATGACGTCACGCGCGCGACGG
This sequence comes from Hymenochirus boettgeri, assembly GCA_019447015.1. Taxonomy (NCBI): domain Eukaryota; kingdom Metazoa; phylum Chordata; class Amphibia; order Anura; family Pipidae; genus Hymenochirus; species Hymenochirus boettgeri. The sequence continues at coordinate 33,346,445 of CM033470.1, read as the reverse complement.
CCCAGAACATACAGACGGCCTCTGCGCTCCCGGCCTTCCCTACTCTGACTGAGTGTCTGGTGTCTCACTGTCTCTACAATTAGATAGATAGCAGATTAGATAGATAGATAGATAGAAGCAGAGTGAAGATAGATAGATAGATGATAGATAGATAGATAGATAGTAGATAGAAGATAGATAGATAGCGAGTTAGATAGATAGATCAGATATGTAGCAGAGTTAGCTAGATAGATAGATAGATAGCAGAGTTAGATAGATAGATAGCAGAGTTAGATAGATAGAAAGATAGATAGATAGCAGAGTAGATAGTAGATAGATAGATAGATGATAGATAGATAGATAGATAGATAGATAGATAGATAGCAGAGTTAGATAGATAGATAGATAGATAGATAAGATAGATAGCTAGATAGATAGATAGATAGATAGATAGGATAGATAGATAGCAGAGTTAGATAGATAGATAGATAGATAGATAGATATAGATAGATAGATAGCAAGATGAAGATAGATAGATAGATAATAATAGAAGATAGATAGATGATAGATAGATAGAGGATAAGATAGATAGATAGATAGATAGAAGATAGATAGATGAGATAGCAGAGTTAGATATAGATAGATAATAGATAGATAGATAGATAATAGATAGATAGATAGTAGATAGATAGATAGAATAGATAGATAGATCGATAGATTAGAAGCAGAGTTAGATGATAGATAATAGATAGATAGATAGATAGAAAATAGATAGATAGATAGATAGATAGTAGATAGATAGATAGATAGATAGCTAGATAGATAGATAGATAGCAGAGTGATAGATAGATAAGCAGCGAGATCGATAGAAGATAGATAGATAGATAGATAGATAGATAGATAGAAGATAGATAGAAGATAGATAGATAGATAGATAGAGGTTAGATAGTATAGATAGATAGATAGATCGAGTTAGATAGATAGATAGATAGATAGATGATAGATAGATAGATATATAGATAGATAGATAGTAGAAAGAGAGAGATAGATAGATAGATAGATAGCAGAGTAGATAGATAGAGAGATAGATAGATAGCAGAGTTAGATAGATAGATAGATAGATAGAGTTAGATAGATGAAGATAGCAGATAGATAGATAGATAGCAGAGTTAGATAGATAGAATAGATGTAGATAGATAGAGAGTAGTAGATAGATAGATAGAAGATAGATAGATAGCAGAGTTAGATAGATAGATTAGATAGAGAAGTTAGATAGATAGATAGATAGATAGATAGTAGTAGATAGAGTAGATAGATAGATAGATAGATGAGATAGATAGATAGATATAGATAGATAGAGATAGATAGATAGATAGATAGATAGCAGATAGATATAGATAGATAGACAGATAGATAGAAGATAGATAGATAGATAGATAGATAGATAGATAGATAGATAGATAGATAGATAGATAGATAATAGATAGCTGAGTAGTTAGATAGAGTAGATAGAGTTAGATAGATAGATAGATAGATAGATAGATAGATAGATAGATAGATAGATAGATAGATAATAGATAGATAGATAGATAGATAGATAGCAGAGTTAGATAGATAGATAGATAGATAGATAGATAGATAGATAGATAGATAGATAGAGATAGATAGAAGTTAGATAGATAGATAGATAGATAGATAGATAGATAGATAGATAGATAGATAGATAGATAGATAGATAGATAGATAGCCAGAGCAGTTAGATAGATAGATAGATAGATAGATAGAAGCCGAGTGAGATAGCCGAGTTACGATAGAGAGATAGATAGATAGATTGGAGGGTTGACTTAACACTGACTGGTGAACTGGAGGGTTGACTTAATACTGACTTGGGTGGACACAGTGACTGTTTGCCCACATTGGTTGGTACATAAGTTTTGCTCACAATGGCTACTTACTATAACAGCAGAGGCAGAATCCTGGAAAAGAGAGACACTTCTCTTTAGGGCCAGACTAAGGTTGGTGGGGACCCCTGGGTAAAATATTTGGTGGAGGCCCCCCACTGCCCACGACAAACAGAAATTCAGGCCAGACTCCCCTCCTCATACAAAAGATAATCCAATGCCCAATAGACACAGACAGACAGATGATAGAGGGACAGATAGAGATATGATAGAGCGATAATTAACAGGCAGATACTGTTACATTAGTTGGCACAATCAGGACACTGCTGCAGTAAGTGGTATACGGATGCTATAAATACACTGTATATGAGGATAATGCAAAATGTGCAATATCACAGGGCAATAGGAACACAGGAAAGACTGGATTTCATTTTTGCACTGCAGCTCTCCTGTGGTATTGTATATCTTGGATTAACCCAGTTTGTCCCACCATCCGAATAAATAGAATATAGTGACGATGAGATATAATGGCGTATCTAAGAGATATATGGCCATTGGGACCTAATGGGTTAATGCAAAATATTCAATAGCACAGGAGAGCTGCAGAAGTGTAGAAACAGAACTCGAGGCTGTGACAACGGGGATAGGGCATGGCGGTTAAAAGGGGGCATGGCGGGGAGACTCCCTGACAGGGTAACAGTGAGGCCCAGCAGTGCAGCCATTAGACAGGCTGAGAGCAGTTCCGCTCCCTGTAGCCAAGGGGCCAAACACACTGGGCTATGGGACGACAGGGACACGATGTGACAGTGACTATGAAATAAGTAATGACACGCCCTCTCCCGCCTCACTCACAGTCCGGCTCCTCCTTTATTTCACGCCACAGGCTGGCCTAGCTCCCAGACAGACCAATAGCAGTGTACTGTGGGCAGGAGCTGGTGGGGAAGAGGAGCTTGTGGCCTGTCCCCCCTCCCACTGACTGATCGCACGTTCTGTGACTCCTCCCCTCTTCTTCCCGTTTTGTTTCCTGTTGTCATGGTAACAATCAGAAATCGGTGCAGTACGTTACAATCCGGTACAAACCGGTGCAGTTGGAGGGTGTGATTGAGAAATTGATCTCATGATAGATGATATAGTGCACTGATGGAAAACTACATCTCCCAGCATTCCTATGCTTCACTCAGTAGTTGAGGAATGCTGGGAGTTGTAGTTTTCAAACATCAGGAGAGCCGCCGTTTTAGGATCCCTGAAATATCTCAATGGGAAATGAATGGTAATACTGTTACAAACCCCAAACCTTCCACCCCCACCCTTAGGGCCCCTTCCCTATTTCTTCCCCTTATAGAAGTGTTGGCTGGGCCTGGACAAACGAGAAACCGTCTGACAAATATATATATTGAACCACCCATCCCCAGGGCCCTTTCCCCTTCCATTGATACAGGGATAGCCAACCAGTAGCTCTCCAGATGTTTGAAAACTACAACTCCCAGCATTCCCTAATGACAGAGTGCTTGTAAAGGAATGCTGGGAGTTGTAGTTTTCAAACACCTGGAGATCTACTGGTTGCCTAGACTGGAACAAACATGATACTTAATGATGAAACATGTTGCTTATGCAATTAAATGAAAACCCCTAAATCAAGAAGATGGCCACTAATGTTATTTCCCAGGACTCTCCCACCCTCATCTCTGGGACCCCCTTTCCTTTATTTTCCACCCCTACATTTATATTGTCAGAACAACTATATGTATTGGGATTATATTGACATTGAACCCCAATATATATATATATATATATATATATATAAAAATAAAAAAGGGGGAATCTCCCCTCCCCCTTCAGTTTTACTGTTAAATTGTCATTATTTACATTTATATTTTATCATGTGACTGTTTTAACTGGGCCAATAAATCTGCATAAAGTTGTGATGTCATAGTAACTGAACACCTTTCCTAATTAGCATAATTCATTCAGTGATGATGTCACAGAGGGTATATAAGGGCTGCTGTTGCCTGGAAACTCAGTCTGGTTAAGGATCACTTTAGCGGTAAGTGCAGATCACAGCTCCTGCTTTGCATTGGAAATTTGTTATTTTACACTTTAAATCTTGGTTTTGATTTCTGTAAGCAGTTTTGCTGTAGCTGGAAGGGTTTGACAGTTGGTGGGCAGTATTGACAGTTGGTATGGGGGAAATAGTCAGGTCAGTGCTCAGAGCCTGAGTAAAACAAGTACTTTACTGAAGGATGCAGTGCTACTTACTCATATTTATTATAGATTAAGATGACACAAAGGGGCATATTTATAAAGGTTCGTTAACTTTTCGCGGGGCCTTTTCGCGGACATTAACGCACAATCGCTATCCGTTTACCGTGATTTATAAAGTCCGAAAACGGCCGCGAAAAGTTAACGAATGTTAACCTTTCCCGGCGTGATACTTACCTGTTACCGCCGCTTCATTTTAAAAGCGGCGGTACTGGTTTCGCTCGGCTAGTATCGGCTGTTTTACTTCGCCACCTTGAAGGTGGCGAAGTCAGCCGATACTAACCTTCCGCGGCGCGATACAACCTCCCGTTAGTATCGCCTAAAAAGATACTAACCTCCCGTGGTCGCGACCACTCGCCGCGCACCCCCTCCCCGGCAACCCCTCCAAGCCCCCGCCTTGGCCGCTCCCGGGGAGGGGACGGAGGGAGCCGCTGGGGGGGTGGAGGCTCCCTCCAGCGGGGCCCTTAAGATGACACAAAGGGGCATATTTATAAAGGTTCGTTAACTTTTCGCGGCCGTTTTCGCGGACATTAACGCACAAATCGCGTTTACCGTGATTTATAAAAGTCCGAAAACGGCCGCGAAAAGTTAACGAATCGTTAACCTTTCCCGGCGATACTTACCTGTTACCGCCGCTTCTATTTATAAAGCGGCGGTACTGGTTTCGCTCGGCTAGTATCGGCTGTTTTACTTCGCCACCTTGAAGGTGGCGAAGTCAGCCGATACTAACCTTCCGCGGCGCGATACTAACCTCCCGTTAGTATCGCTAAAAAGATACTAACCTCCCGTGGTCGCGACCACTCGCCGCGCACCCCCTCCCCGGCAACCCCTCCAGAGCTGTGATTGCACTTACCGCTAAAGTGATCCTTAACCAGACTGAGTTTCCAGGCAACAGCAGCCCTTATATACCCTCGTGACATCATCACTGAATGAATTATGCTAATTAGGAAAGGTGTTTCAGTTACTATGACATCACAACTTTATGCAGATTTATTGGCCCAGTTAAAACAGTCACATGATAAAATAAAATGTAAATAATGACAATTTAACAGTAAAATGAAGGGGAGGGGAGATTCCCCCTTTTTATTTTTATAATATATATATATATAATATATATTGGGGTTCAATGTCAATATAATCCCAATACATATAGTTGTTCTGACAATATAAATGTAGGGGTGGAAAAATAAAGGAAGGGGGTCCCAGAGATGAGGGTGGGAGAGTCCTGGGAAATAACATTAGTGGCCATCTCTTGATTTAGGGGTTCATTTAATTGCATAAGCAACATGTTTCATCATTAAGTATCATGTTTGTTCCAGTCTAGGCAACCAGTAGATCTCCAGGTGTTTGAAAACTACAACTCCCAGCATTCCTTTACAAGCACTCTGTCATTAGGGAATGCTGGGAGTTGTAGTTTTCAAACATCTGGAGAGCTACTGGTTGGCTATCCCTGTATCAATGGAAGGGGAAAGGGCCCTGGGGATGGGTGGTTCAATATATATATTTGTCAGACGGTTTCTCGTTGTCCAGGCCCAGCCAACACTTCTATAAGGGGAAGAAATAGGGAAGGGGCCCTAAGGGTGGGGGTGGAAGGTTGGGGTTTGTAACAGTATTACCATTCATTCCCATTGAGATATTTCAGGGATCCTAAAACGGCGGCTCTCCTGATGTTTGAAAACTACAACTCCCAGCATTCCTCAACTAGAGTGAAGCATAGGAATGCTGGGAGATGTAGTTTTCCATCAGTGCACTATATCATCTATCATGAGATCAATTTCTCAATCACACCCTCCAACGCACCGGTTTGTACCGGATTTAACGTACTGCACCGATTTTGATTGTTACCATGACAACAGGAAACAAAACGGGAGAAGAAGAGGGGAGGAGTCACAGAACGTGCGATCAGTCAGTGGGAGGGGGGACAGGCCACAAGCTCCTCTTCCCACCAGCTCCTGCCCACAGTACACGCTATTGGTCTGTCTGGGAGCTAGGCCAGCCTGTGGCGTGAAATAAAGGAGGAGCCGGACTGTGAGTGAGGCGGGAGAGGGCGTGTCATTACTTATTTATAGTCACTGTCACATCGTGTCCCTGTCGTCCCATAGCCCAGTGTGTTTGGCCCTTGGCTACAGGGAGCGGAACTGCTCTCAGCCTGTCTAATGGCTGCACTGCTGGGCCTCACTGTTACCCTGTCAGGGAGTCTCCCCGCCATGCCCCCTTTTAACCGCCATGCCCTATCCCCGTGTCACAGCCTCGAGTTCTGTTTCTACACTTCTGCAGTCTCCTGTGCTATTGAATATTTTGCTTAACCCATTAGGTCCCAATGGCCATATATCTCTTAGATACGCATTATATCTCATCGTCACTATATTCTATTTATTCGGATGGTGGGACAAACTGGGTTAATCCAAGATATACAATACCACAGGAGAGCTGCAGTGCAAAAATGAAATCCAGTCTTTCCTGTGTTCCTATTGCCCTGTGATATTGCACATTTTGCATTATCCTCATATACATGTATTATTAGCATCCGTATACCACTTACTGCAGCAGTGTCCGATTGTGCCAACTAATGTACAGTATCTGCCTGTAATTATCGCTCTATCACTGCTTTGCATTGGAAATTTGTTATTTTACACTTTAAATCTTGGTTTTGATTTCTGTAAGCAGTTTTGCTGTAGCTGGAAGGGTTTGACAGTTGGTGGGCAGTATTGACAGTTGGTATGGGGGAAATAGTCAGGTCAGTGCTCAGAGCCTGAGTAAAACAAGTACTTTACTGAAGGATGCAGTGCTACTTACTCATATTTATTATAGATTAAGATGACACAAAGGGGCATATTTATAAAGGTTCGTTAACTTTTCCCGGCGATACTTACCTGTTACCGCCGCTTCTATTTATAAAGCGGCGGTACTGGTTTCGCTCGGCTAGTATCGGCTGTTTTACTTCGCCACCTTGAAGGTGGCGAAGTCAGCCGATACTAACCTTCCGCGGCGCGATACTAACCTCCCGTTAGTATCGCTAAAAAGATACTAACCTCCCGTGGTCGCGACCACTCGCCGCGCACCCCCTCCCCGGCAACCCCTCCAAGCCCCCCGCCTTGGCCGCTCCCGGGGAGGGGACGGGAGGGAGCCGCTGGGGGGGTGGAGGCTCCCTCCAGCGGGGCCCTGAGAAGGGCCTTTTGGGGCTTAGGGGGTCCCGCAGCTCGAACCGGGACCCCCCCTCCCCAGCCCTTGTAAGGGCCTTTGCGGCACTTACAAGTGCCCTTGCGGCTCTGACAAGAACCTTTTGGGGCTTAAGGGGTCCCGCAGCTCGAACCGGGACCCCCCTCCCCGGCCCTATCAGGGCCTTTGCGGCACTTACAAGTGCCCTTGCGGCTCTAACAAGAGCCCTTTGGGGCTTAGGGGTCCCGCAGCTCGAAACAGGACCCCCTCCCCGGCCCTTGTAAGGGCCCTTGCGGCACTGACAAGTGCCTTTGGCGGGGGTCCCGCAGCTCGAACCGGGACCCCCAGTGCGGCTCTTAAAAGAGCCCTTGGGCGACGTCTTCGGGCTGGCGACACCAACCCCACTCAGGTCGCCGATGCCAGGCAGACTCACTGCGGCCGACAGTGAGCCCGCTGGCACCGCCGGCCTCAGCGGAGCCGATGTTGCCAGCCGCTTCTTTCTTCTTTCTTCAGCCATCTACTGCGATGGCATCTGAGTTCCGCGGCGGAAAGCTCCTCTTTATATAGGTTTGCAGAAATCCATAATCCGTTTCTGATTGGTCAATTTTTAATACTTGCTTTACATTAACCAATCAGATTTCAGAACTTTCCAGAAATCTGATTGGTTAATGTAAAGCAAGTATTAAAAAATTGACCAATCAGAAACGGATTATGGATTTGGCAACATCGGCTGGCAACATCGGCTCCGCTGAGGCCGGCGGTGCCAGCAGGCTCACTGGCGGCCGCAGTGAGTCTGCCTGGCATCGGCGACCTGAGTGGGGTTGGTGTCGCCAGCCCGAAGACGTCGCGTCGGATCAAGACGCCGGCAACATCGGCCTCAGGGGTACCTCTCGGGGGTCGGCGGCCTCGGCGGAGCTGGTGTCGCCGGGACTGGAAGAAAGAAGACGTCGCCCAAGGGCTCTTTTAAGAGCCGCACTGGGGGTCCCGGTTTCAGCTGCGGGACCCCCGCCAAAGGCACTTGTCATTGCCGCAAGGGCCCTTATAAGGGCCGGGGAGGGGGGGTCCCGGTTCGAGCTGCGGGACCCCCTAAGCCCCTAAAGGCCCTTCTCAGGGCCCCGCTGGAGGGAGCCTCCACCCCCCCAGCGGCTCCCTCCCGTCCCCTCCCCGGGAGCGGCCGGGGCGGGGGGCTTGGAGGGGTTGCCGGGGAGGGGGTACGCGGCGGGTGGTCGCGACCACCTGGGAAGCGGCGGCGGGTGGTCGCCGCCGTGGGGGGTGTGGACGGGGTGGGCGTATGCCCCGCCCCCTTAGGAGCGGCGTCGGGAAGGGATTTTAAGTCCCTTCGCGGCGATACTATACAGTATCGCCGCGAAGGGGCTTAAAATTACCGCAGCACATCGCGGCCGCGATAGGTATCGCGGGAATAGCGCTCGCCGTTATAAATACGGCGATAGCGCTATTTTCGAGGCCGCGATGTGCGGCGGTAATTTTTTTGCGCTAACATCTTTTCTTTATAAATATGCCCCAAAGTCATTTTGTCAGTATACATACACTTTAACTCTTAGGTTTGTTTGATTTTTTTACAATTTCTCAATATAAACTTTTTCGTTCCTCCCTTTTTATTCCCTTTATAATCAGTAAAATAACAAGAATATCTAATTATCCCTTGGGTACTAGAGATGGGCGAAACTCATTTGTTTCTTTCCGTTTTCGGATTCCCGCATCTCTGGAAAAACCTGAAGATGTGAAAATCCGAAACCGGAACGATTTTTCGATAATTTCCGAAAATAGCCTTGAACGTTTGAAAATGATCGAAAATACAATCAGAGACCATTTTTTAAGTTTCCGACCGTATTTTCGAAGATTTTCCCACAGTTCCATACGCGATATTGAATGGCGTTCGGTACATTTACTCAGAGCGATAGCGGCTCTGGGTTAATGAGTCTGTTTGTGTTAAATCTACGACTGTGAAACCAATTTCTATAAATGTAAAGTTGATAAAACTTTCTTTTCTCCTGATCTAGAGATGTTATCAACATTAACGTTATACGAGGTGTTTGGCAGGACTTTTGGTCCAGAGCCTGGAGCGGTAAACAACAATGCCCTGCAATGCCTGCTCCAGGGGATTCTGGACAATCAGCAGTTAGGAAAGCAGCGTATAACGGTGCCTACTGTGATGCTGCAGCCACATTGTCACGGGGATGTCTTGTCTACGATGAATCAAAGCCAGAAGGAGAAGAAGCCTGTGTTAGCGATGTGGCCGTTTACGAAGACTAGTGGAAAGGCGAAGGGAAATGAACAAGGCATTGACAATGTCAAGGTGAAACCATTTTACCAAGAACCCCCTTGTTCATACATATAGTGGTGCTAGTGCAGATCTAATCTATGTCCCATGGGTATCATGCTTATCTGGGTTCATTTTATCTGCCACTTCTAAGACTCACTCCTCACTACATGTTTCTCTCTCCCGAGATAAAAACATCAATTAAATATATGATTCCTTTTACCTCCACAGAGACACAGGTACACACACCTACTGACCTACCCCTCCATTCCTGTGGCAGCCATACTTAAAGGGTAACTATATTCAAAAATATTTTTTGATCAATCATCAAAAAAACATATTCCCCACAACATCACACAAGTACACACACCTACTGACCTACCCTTTCATTCCCATGGCAGCCATACTTAAAGGAGAACTATAGTGTGTATTAAGTTTTTTCATAAACTGTTAAAATGAAAAGTACATGGGACAGGGTGGTAGGATTTGTACATTCTACCTCCCCAGTATATTTTGTATGAGAAGCGTTTGCACGAAAAAAACTGCTTCTGCCAGGCTTCCTTCATGCTTCAGCTCTATCTTTAATACAGGAAGGACCAGGGCACTAACCTGGTAGGTGAAAACTGTATGTGCTGTAGCTCCTCAACAAAACAATGTGTCCCCATCATTTCCATTATTGAGTTTTAAAATCTGCATCACAGACAGCTTTTTCTGGTTGAAGGTTCTAAGGCTGCATGGGGGTTTCTAATGTCCTAGACCTGGTGCACATCCAATGTTACATAGTTAATATTCTCTCGCCCTTCCTCTCCCAGGTCATGGGAACCCTTCAGGAAGTAGATAACACAGTCAATGCCATGAAGAAATACTTTGCCACCATTCAGAAGAGTTTCCAACATATGAAGGAGGTGGAAGGGAAGGTAAGGAGGACATTTAAATAATCCTTCTTGGAAATGTGGATTTATTGTATTAAAATGTATAGGGTTATTGGTACAAGAAAAAGGGGGAAGTTCTGTACAGAAAAGGATCAGAACATGTAAACTACATGACACGGACGGGCCATTAGAGCACTGATAAGGGGAAAGGATTCTACTTAAATCCAGATTGGTTAAAGGATTGACTTGATTTATTAATATATCATTATTTTCCTTCTCTCTATAGAACACAGATGACCTCAAGCAAAGGCTACAAAGCTTGGAGGCTCAGTGCCAGATGATTCCTGGACTCATTGAGAAATTGGTGAGACCATTATTGATATACGAGTTATGTTGACTTATTTACCCCAATATCCCAGTGTGAGAGACTAACAAAAACCCTCTGTTCCTTTTAGGAGACGTTGAATACAAATTTCCATCAGGAGACCAGCAGAAACCAACAGATGGAATCAAGGATTCTCCAGCTGGAGCAGGAGTTACAAAGTGCCAAGCTCGGTGAGTATATGAGTGGGAGTGGGGAACCTAATGTTGGACCTTGTGTAGGTAATGAAGGAGAAAGTTGTAATAATTGTGCTTGATATGGTAAATGTTCATCCACAATTATCTCTGTCATTCAATATTCAGAGAAGAAATCCAGTGAAGACGAACTAAAGGATCTTAAACGCTTCATCCGTCAAGACCTGCAGGACCACTCCAGGAAAATGAAGGTCTGTAATGGATAGAAACCAACTGAATGTGTTTTATAATTCATCCCCTACCAAGGGACACACAGGGCTTGGGACATTATAGAGGAGATCACCCAGGCAGGATCTCTATGGATTTTATACACAGTTTATAGGACGTATCAGGAATTCTAACCATAACCTCACTATAGAAAACTTATCCCATCATTGGATCGACTCAAAACTCTCAATCCTGGACCTTAAATTCCACCCACAAAATAATTTATATTTATAATCAGGACCCTCAATCCTTGGTATATTATACTTACCTTTTGTAATGCTGCCCTGACTCCGTTGGGGTAGAGTACAGGGAAGACTCACGTTTTAGTTGGATGAAGGAGGAAGTAGTGGGAACTGGATGCTGGAGTGCACTGGAGACCGGAGCTGGATGGAGTACATGGGACAATGGCTGGATACAATAGCTGGATAGATGGTAACAGGAACAGTGGAGTACAATAGAATGGTAACAGGAACAACGGCTGGATACAATGGCTGGATAGATGGTAACAGGAACAATGGCTGGATACAATTGGCTGGATAGATGGTAACAGGAACAGTGGCTGGATACAATGGCTGGATACATGGCAACCGGAACAATGGCTGGATACAATGGCTGGATACAATGGCAACAGGAACAATGGCGGATACAATGGCGGATACAATGGCTGGATGACAATGGCAAGGAACACATGGAATGCTGGATACAATGGCTGGATACAATGGCTGGATACAATGGCAACGGAAACATGGCAGGATACACATGGCTGGATACAATGGCTGGATACAATGGCAACAGGAACAATGGCTGGATACAATGGCAGGATACAATGGTGATACAATGGCAGGATACAATGGCTGGACAATGGCAACAGGAACAATGGCACAGACAATGGCTGGATACAATGGCAGGATACAATGGCTGGATACAATGGCAACAGAAGTTCAAACAGCAAAAACCCTAGACGCCAGAAACAACTGACAAGCGGGCGTCTAGGGATGGACTGAGCGGACTTTTAAACTTCGCGCCGGCCGGCGCCCCTGCGTGGTGACCTCACGACGGCGCTCACGCAGGACGCGCGAGCGAGCGTCGACGTCACTGGGGCCGGAGCGCTGCCCAGCGGATCGTCGATGGAGCGGACACCCGGGTAAGTACCTTACAGTACCCCCTCCTCCACGGGGGGCCTCAGGACCACTGCCTCCAGGTTTGAAAGGATGATTCTTATGGAATGTCTTGATTAAACGAGGTGCATGGATGTCAACAAGTTTAATCCAGGAGCGTTCTTCTGGACCAAAGCCTTTCCAATGAATCAAGTATTGTAGAGAGTTTCTGACATATCTGGAATCAAGAATTTCCTGAACTTCAAACTCCTGCTGACCATCAACTAAAATGGGGGCTGGAGACAGATTAGAACTGGAAAATTGGTTGACAATAAATGGTTTAAGTAAGGATACATGGAAGACATTTGAGATCTTCATAGTAGGTGGTAACTCAAGACGGAAAGCTGTAGGACTAATTATTTCGGAGACAGAAAAGGGGCCAATGAATTTGGGACCTAATTTAGGGGTTGGTACGTGAAGATGAATATTTTGTGAGGATAGCCAAACTCTATCTCCAATGGAATATCGAGGAGCAGGCCTTCTTCTTTTGTCTGCAGCTTTTTTCTGAATCAGCGAGGATTTCAAAAGATTATTCCTTGTAGAATCCCAGATAGCAGACATATGGGCAAGCATATCGTCAGCGGCTGGATTATTGGAAAAGAGAAAATCTTGGGGAAAACACATTGGATTCTGGCCCATATTACAAAAAAAAGGAGAAGTCGCAGAGGAAGAGTGTGGGGAATTATTATATGCAAATTCCGCCCATGGTAACAAGTCAGACCAATCATTTTGGGAAATGGAAATATGACACCGGAGGAACTGTTCAAGAGACTGATTAATCCGTTCAGCAGCACCATTGGATTGTGGATGATATGCAGAGGAAAATTGAAGTTTAATGTTCAAGGATTTACATAAGGATCTCCAGAATTTGGAAATGAATTGTGTTCCGCTGTCGGAGACAATTTCTGCAGGTAATCCATGTAAGCGGAAAATGTGGGAGATAAATAACTGAGAGAGTTCCAGTGCTGAGGGTAACTTGGGTAGCGGAACAAAATGAGCCATTTTGCTAAAACGATCAATAGTAACCCATATTACCGTATTTTTCTTGGAAGGAGGTAAATCAACAATAAAATCCATGGATAGATGCGTCCAAGGACGAGAAGGTGTGGAAAGTGGTTGAAGAAGACCGTAAGGAAGATTACGGGAGGATTTGGACATGGCACAAATGGAACAGGATGCTACAAAGTTCTTGACATCTTTTCTTAGATTAGGCCACCAAACAGAACGAGATAGAAGTGAAATGGTTTTTTGAACTCCAGGATGACCGGCCTGTTTAGAACAATGAGATATTGATAGTAGCGGTGTGCGTAGGGCAGGGGGAATGAAAACTTTGTCATTGGGAGTAGTAGAGGGGCAAGAGTCCTGAGCAGAATTAATTTCGGCAGACAACTGAGGAAGAATAGTACCCAGAATTTTAGATTTGGGAATAATAGGGCCTTTGTCAATTATGGTGGATTCTAGAGAACCAAATGACCTGGATAGGGCGTCAGTCAGCCTTTTTGTTTTTTGTTCCCGGGCGAAAGGTGATGGTAAAATTAAAACGAGAAAAAAAAAGTGCCCAGCGGGCTTTTCTGGGATTCAATCTTTTGGCGGTTTGGATGTATTCTAAATTTTTATGGTCAGTGAATATAGTTATGGGATGACTTGTACCTTCCAGAAGATGCCGCCACTCTTCCAGAGCAAGTTTGATGGCCAGTAATTCTCGATTGCCAATGTCATAATTTCTCTCACATGAAGTGAATCTCTTAGAAAAGTAAGCACAAGGATGAAGTTTTCTCTTTATTCCGTGAGTTTGAGATAAAATTGCTCCAGCACCAATATCAGAAGCATCAACTTCCACGAAGAATGGCAGATGGTTATCAGGATGGACTAAAACGGGTGCAGAGGCAAATGCTTTTTTAATCCTTTTAAAGGCTTCTATAGCTTCCTCCGTCCAGGCATTAGGTTTGCCCCCTTTTCGAATGAGGTCTAAGATGGGAGAAATTATGGAGGAAAAGCCTTTGATAAATTGCCTATAGTAATTGGCGAAACCGATGAAACGTTGAATGGCTTTAGTAGAAGAAGGAAGAGGCCAATCGAGAACAGCAGACACTTTAGAGGAATCCATTTCAAAACCCTGGGCAGAGATAATATACCCAAGGAACGGAACTTTAGTAACTTCAAACAGACATTTTTCAAGCTTGGCATAAAGGTGATTGGCACGTAATCGGGACAGAACTTGACGAAGATAAATACGATGAGAGGGCAAGTCTTGAGAAAAAAACTAGAATATCATCTAGGTAGACCACTACAGAATTGCCTAGAAGATCTCTGAAGATATCATTGACCAATTCTTGAAAAACTGCTGGGGCATTACAAAGCCCAAACGGCATTACCAGATACTCAAAATGACCATCACGGGTATTAAAGGCTGTCTTCCACTCATCCCCTTTCCTGATCCGGATCAAATTGTAAGCCCCTCGAAGATCAAGTTTAGAGAATATTTTGGCCCCCTTTAATTGATCGAACAATTCGGTGATCAGGGGAAGGGGATAGCGATTCTTCACCGTAATTTTGTTTAATCCCCTATAGTCTATGCAGGGACGTAAACCTCCATCTTTCTTTTCGACAAAAAATAATCCAGCCCCAGCAGGAGAAGTGGAAGGACGAATGAATCCTCGGGACAAGTTATCCCGAATGTATTCCTTCATGGCCATGGTTTCAGGCTGAGATAAAGGGTAAGTCCGTCCACGAGGGGGCATGGTTCCAGACAGGAGGTCAATGGAGCAATCGTAGGGTCTATGGATAGGCAAGGTCTCAGCTGACTTCTTACAAAACACATCCAGAAAGTCTTTATACGGTTCCGGAAGAAAAGAAGCGTCCTTTTCTGGAAGAAGAGTGGAGCATGGAATAGTAGGCAAGGAAAGACAATGGGAAATGCAGTTAGAACTCCAAGCAACTATTTCTCCAGACAGCCAATCAATAGATGGGTTATGGAGTTGAAGCCAGGGAAGGCCTAAAATAATGGGTGTGGAGGGACAATCAATGACAAAGAAGGACAACTTTTCATTATGCAGGGCCCCAGTTTGGAAGGATAACTCTGGAGTGATTTGAGTGACATATTCTGAAGATAGGGGTCTATTGTCAATAGCCAGTACACGGAAGGGGTTAGACAATGGTTGAAGGGGAATGTTGTTGAACAAACGAAGAATCAATGAAGTTGCCTGCTGCGCCTGAGTCCAGGAAAGCGTCCCTGGATAAGACTTTAGAATTGAATTTTATTGTTACAGGTACCAGAAAACAAGGAGAAGGTTTCTTTTTGCCTAGAAGATTTTCTCCTCTAACCTCTAGGCAGAGTAGTTTCCCGGCTTAACAGGGCAGGTTTTGGCAAAATGTCCTGAGCCAGCACAGTATAGACACAGGCCCAGAGTTCTCCTACGTATCTTTTCTTCTGGAGATAAACGAGTTCCCCCAATCTGCATGGGTTCTTCGGTAGGGGGCGTAGGAGCAGAGAAGATAGGCTTCACTGGGCGAGGAGCAGATCTGGAAGGCAACTGACGATCTCGGTTTTTCTCGACCTGTCGCTCCCGAAACCGTGTATCAATACGAATACAAAGAGCAATCAGATCTTCCAACAAGGAAGGCATGTCTTTGGAGACAAGATCATCTTTAATACGGTCTGATAGACCCTGTAGAAAGGCCGCCACAAGAGCCTCGTTGTTCCAGGAGACTTCTGCTGCAAGTGTACGGAACTCAATGGCATAATGTCCAACAGAACGATTGCCCTGTTGTAGTTGCAACAAACGGGTGGAAGCACTTATTTTACGACCAGGAGCGTCGAATACCTTCCGGAATGTAGCAAGAAAATTGGTGTCGGACACTAAAAGATGTCGGACACTAATGGGTCATCATTCTCCCACAATGGAGAGGCCCAGGCCAGGGCTCCACCTTCCAACAAAGCAACAATATAACCCACTTTTGCTCTATCTGAGACAAAACGGGAGGGTTGTAATTCAAATTGAATTTGGCATTGATTAAGAAATCCTCTACAGCCTTGGGGGTTCCCATCATAGCGAGGAGGAGAAGGAATACGGGGTTCATGGCCAACTTGCATTGCAGGTGCAGGATTAGACGGGAGAGAAGGTGAGGTGTCAACAGGTGATAGGCGTGAGGCCAATGAGTCCATAAATTGTGCCATACGGTTCTGTTGATGTTCAAAAACGTCCATCCGGGTAGATAAGGCTTGGAGAGTTTTAGATAGTTCGGACATTACTCCCTCAGAATACAATGGCAGGATACAATGGCTGGATACAAGGGCAACAGAAGTTCAAACAGCAAAAAACCCTAGACGCCAGAAACAACTGACAAGCGGGGCGTCTAGGGATGGACTGACGGACTTTTAAACTTCGGCCGGCCGGCGCCCCTGCGTGTTGACCTCACACGGCGCTCACGGCAGACGCGCGAGCGAGCGTCGACGTCACTGGGGCCGGAGCGCCTGCCCAGCGGATCGTCGATGGAGCGGACACCCGGGTAAGTACCTTATCAGTACCCCCTCCTCCACGGGGGGCCTCAGGACCACTGCCTCCAGGTTTGAAAGGATGATTTCTTAGGGAATGTCTTGATTAAACGAGGTGCATGATGTCAACAAGTTAATCCAGAGCGTCTCTGGACCAAAGCCTTCCAATGAATCAAGTATTGTAGAGAGTTTCTGACATATCGGGAATCAAGAATTTCCTGAAACTCAAACTCACTGCTGACCATCAACTAAAATGGGGCTGGAGACAGATTAGAACTGGAAAATTGGTTGACAATAAATGGTTTAAGTAAGGATACATGGAAGACATTTGAGATCTTCAATAGTAGTGGTAACTCAAGACGGAAAGCTGTAGGACTAATTATTTCGGTCGGAGACAGAAAAGGGGCCAATGATTTGGGAACCTAATTTAGGGGTTGGTACGTGGAAGATGAAATATTTTGTGAGGATATCCAAACTCTATCTCCAATGGAATATCGAGGAGCAGCCTTTTCTTTGTCTGCAGCTTTTTTCTAATCAGCGAGGATTTCAAAAGATTATCCTTGTAGAATCCAGATCAGACATGGGGCAAGCATATCGTCAGCGGCTGGATTATTGGACAGAGAAAATCTTGGGAAAACACTTGGATTCTGGCCCATATTACAAAAAGGAGAAGTCGCAGATGAAGAGTGTGGGGAAGTATTATTCAATTCCGCCCATGGTAACAAGTCAGACCACCATTTGGGAAATGGAAATAGGACACCGGAGGAACTGTTCAGGAGACTGATTAATCCGTTACAGCAGCACCATTGGATTGTGGATGATATCCAAGGAAATTGAAGTTTAATGTTCAAGGATTTACATAAGATCTCCAGAATTTGGAAATGAATTGTGTTCCTCTGTCGGAGACAATTCTTTGCAGGTACTCCATGTAAGCGAAAATGTGGGAGATAAATAACGAGAGAGTTCCAGTGCTGGAGGTACTTGGGTAGCGGAACAAAATGAACCATTTTCTAAACGATCAATAGTAACCCATATCCCGTATTTTTCTTGGAAGGAGGTAATCAACAATAAAATCCCTGGTAGAATGCGTCCAAGGACGAGAAGGTGGTGGAAAGTGGTTGAAGAAGACCGTAAGGAAGATTACGGGAGGATTTGTACATGCACAAATGGAACAGATGCTACAAAGTTTTGACAATCTTTTCTTAGATTAGGCCACCAAACAGAACGAGATAGAAGTGAAATGGTTTTTGAACTCCAGGATGAACCGGCCTGTTAGTAACAATGAGATATTGAGTAAGCGGTTTGCGTAGGGCAGGGGGAATGAAAACTTTGTCATTGGGAGTATTAGAGGGCAAGAGTCCTGACAGAATTAATTTCGCGCAGACAAACTGAGGAAAATAGTACCCAGAATTTAGATTTGGGAATAATAGGGCCTTTGTCAAGTATGGTGGATTCTAGAGAACCAATACCTGAATAGGGCGTCAGTCAGCCTTTTTGTTTTTTTGTTCCCGGTCGAAGGTGATGTAAAGTTAAAACGAGAAAAAAAAAGTGCCCAGCGGGCTTTTCTGGGATTCAATCTTTTGGCGGTTTGGATGTATTCTAAATTTTTATGGTTCGTGAATATAGTTATGGGATGACTTGTACCTTCCAGAAGATGCCGCCACTCTTCCAAGACAGTTTGATGCCAGTAATTCCGATTGCCAATGTCATAATTTTCTCTCACATGAAGTGAACTCTTAGAAAAGTAAAGCAATGGCTGGATACAATGGCAGGATACAATGGCTGGATACAAATGGCAGGATACAATGGCTGGATACAATGGCAACAGGAACAATGGCAACAGGAACAATGGCTGGATACAATGGCAACAGGAACAATGGCAACAGGAACAATGGCTGGATACAATGGCAGGATACAATGGCTGGATACAATGGCAACAGGAACAATGGCAACAGGAACAATGGCTGGATACAATGGCAGGAAATGCTGAACATGGCTGGATACAATGGCAACAGAGTTCAAACACAAAACCCTAGACAGCCAGAAACAACTGACAAGCGGGCGTCTAGGGATGGACTGAGCGGACTTTTAACTTCGCGCCGGCCGGCGCCCCTGCGTGGTGATGTCACGACGGCACTCACGCAGTCGTGAGCGTCGACGTCACTGGGCCGGAGCGCCGCACACGCGATCGTCGCTGGAGCGGACACCCGGGTAATACCTTACACCTTTTGCACCCGACACGGCTAAGGACACTTACAAGTCCTGATCCCTCGCCGGCAGGTTCACCACCCCCACGGCTGAGAGCGGCTTATGAGCTTGCACGGCGGTTGAAGAGGCTGCTTCAGTAGCGCCCATCAGCCATTGTTACCTGTATCCTAGAGCGTTGGATTAAATAGTATTATATAAAAGCTGTAGGGTTGTCTAGGTTATGAACATCAGTTTTTGTTTTGCGGTTGGATGTTCCCTTTACCTATTGATGACATGTTCTACTTGCTCCCACAGAATTACAAGATCAGGCTATGAAGGAGAAAAGGCCCAAATCCCACCACTCAATTCTGCCATGGAAGATTTCCAAAAGAACCGATCCTCCAGGAGGGGGAGTTGAAAAGCCCATCAGGATAGGATTCCTCCGAAGGCAGGGGAAGGTAACACCCCATTCTAATCCTGGGACCATTACATGGCAGGACAATGTAATGTGCCCATCATTCACGCTAATTCCAGTAACTGCTGTTCAACATAGGGTTAGGATTGATAATGAATATACAACTGCTACTTGTTTATCAGCTGGGATGGCGATGTTAATCCTTGGGGTTATCACCTGTAGAACCCTGCAGGTCACCGTTCCCGTCACTAGTAGATGTTGACACTCTAGTGGGTGATCATTGTTCTCTCTCTCTCTATGATAAAGGCCGTCAGACGTAGAAAGAACGGCGTGGTCGTACCAAGCTGCTGCACAGACACAGTAGTGATCTCCACTGGACATATCATGTTATAATCACCTATGGAAATATGTAAACATGCTGCACCTTAGCACTATGAGTGATGTCATAGCGTGTAGTGTGTAACTACCACTGATGTTTATTATACATTAGCAATGGCCAGTTTATAAGAGGATTCCTTGGGTTGGGACCGTCTGGTAAGTTAATGAGTCTTTATGTCTGATGATAATTATTACTTACTCCTATTCTTTACTCAGGGTGTCGATCCGGGCAAGGATGCAGGTGCTTATCAATGTCCTCAGAACCAATCAACTGTGATAGAGCACAGTAGTATCATTTCCTATTAAACTGCACCCCCACTCCTCCCTCCTGGACTACTGTCTCCCACTCTGTATCTTCTCTCCCTTGTTTTATACTCATTAACCAAACTGACCTGGGTCTCTCTTTCTTTAGGGAGGGCTAACTGGATGAGGGAATTCCGAACCCCCGCCGACAAAAATAATCAATGAGATGACACACAGTAAGTCATCAGTATCAGTCACCAATTTCCTATTACCCCCACTCCTTCCCTCCTGGACTAGTCTCCCACTCTGCATCTTCTCTCCCTTGTTCTTACCTTAACCAGAAAGATGACCTGGGTCTCTCGTTCTTTAGGGAGGTGCTAACTGAGATGAAGGGGAATTCCAGAACCCTGCCAACACAAATAATCAATGAGATAGAGCAACATAAGTCATCAGTATCAGTCACCATTTCCTATTTACCCCCAACTCCATCCCTGGATTACTGTCCCCACTCTGCATCTTCTCTCCTCTCCTTGTTCTTATTCATAAAACCAAAACATGACCTGGGTCCTCTGTTTCCTTTAGGTAGCACTAACTGAGATGAAGGGGAATTCCAGAACCCCAACAACAAAAATAATCAATGAGATAGAGCAACAGTAAGTCATCAGTAATCAGTCACCAATTTTCCTATTCACCCCCACTCTCCTTCCCTCCGATTACTGTCCCCCCTCTGCTCTTCTCTCCCCTTGTTCTTACTTGAAAGGCCGTCAGACGGTAGAGAACGGCGTGGAATCATACCAAGTGCTGTCACATGACACATAAGTTGATCTCCACTGGACTATCATTTATAATCAACTATGGGACTATGAAACTGCTCATTACCAAAACACTGACCTGGGTCTCTCTGGTTCCTTAGGGAGGTGCGAACTGAGATGAAGGGGAATTCCAAGCCCTTGCCAACAAAAATAATCACTGAGATAGAGCAACAGTAATCCATCAGTATCCACCAATTCCTATTACCCCCCGCACTGAGCCGCATCCTCCTGATTACTGTCCCCACCTCTGCCTTCTCCTCCTTTTCTTATTCA
The DNA here is from genome assembly GCA_019447015.1 of Hymenochirus boettgeri. Lineage (NCBI taxonomy): Eukaryota > Metazoa > Chordata > Amphibia > Anura > Pipidae > Hymenochirus > Hymenochirus boettgeri. Next base: position 33,325,251 of record CM033470.1, on the reverse strand, counting down.
TTAACCATAAACATGGCCCTTGGGTCCTCTCTGTCCTTTAGGGAGGCACTAACTGAGATGAATTGGGAATCCAGAACACCCAACAACAAATTAATCATGAGATAGAGCAACAGTAAGTCATCAGTATCAGTCACCAATTTCCTATTACCATACCCCCCACTCCTTCCCTCCTGGATTACTGTCCCCCACTCTGCATCTTCTCTCCCTTGTTCTTACTTGAAAGGCCGTCAGACGGTAGAAGAACGGCGTGGATCGTACCAAGCTGCTGCACAGACACAGTAAGTGATCTCCACTGGACATATCATGTTATAATCAACTATGGGAATATGTAAACATGCTCATTAACCAGAAACATGACCTGGGTCTCTCTGTTCCTTTAGGGAGGCACTAACTGAGATGAAGGGGAATTCCAGAACCCCAACAACAAAAATAATCAATGAGATAGAGCAACAGTAAGTCATCAGTATCAGTCACCAATTTCCTATTACCCCACACCCCCCCACTCCATCCCTCCTTGGACTACTGCCCCACTCCAATCTTCTCTCCTCCTTGGTTTTAGTACCATTACCTCAAAACAGTGACCTGGGTCTCTCCTTTCCTTTAGGGAGGCACTAACTGAGATGAAGGGTAAGTCCGACCCCCAAGCGACAAAAATAATCAATGAGATAGACAACAGTAAGTCATCAGTAGCAGTCACCAATTTCCTATTACCCCCACTCCCTTCCCGCCTGGATCTACGGTCCCTCCCACTCTGCACTTCTCCTCCCTTGTTCTTATTCACTTAACCATAAACATGACCTGGTCTCTCGTTTTCCTTTAGGGATGCATAACTGGAGAAGTGGAATTCCAGAACCCCAACACAAAAATAATCAATGAGATAGAGCAACAGTAAGTCATCAGTATCAGTATCAGTATCAGTCACCAATTTCCTATTACCCCCACTCCTTTCCTTTCCAATTTCCTATTACCCCCACTCCTTCCCTCCTGGATATATATAATATGTATAATTCCTGTTACAGGTCATGTTCTTACTTATTAACCAGAAACATGACCTGGGTCTCTCTGCTCTTTTAGGACTCTGCGATCCCCACAGAAAAGGTATTCCAGAGCTCCACCACTAAAAACATCTGAGATTCACGAGCCAACCAGGGAGAAATATTATCAAGAAAGTGAGTAAAGATCCAAAGATCCATGTGTGGTACTGCATTAGTGTTGCCTGTGTCCTTCAGTGCTCCCTCTCTGGCCATGTGTGGTACTTCATTAGTGTTCCCTGTGTCCTACAGTGCTCTCTCTCTGGCTGTGTGTGGTACTGCATTAGTGTTTTAACCTTTTACAACTTTCTCTTGTGTCTGACACTTTAGCAGGTTTGCTAACTCTCATGTCTCACTGTATAGCAGTGCAGTGACTTGTGGGTAAATAAATGGATAATTAAGCATCTTTATATAATATGTATAATTCCTGTTACAGGGAGATTTAGACCTGGAAAGACGACTAAAAAAGTGAAAAAGAAGAGGCCTGTAGGTGAGTCCAAGTGGGTTAGAATGTTAGAACATGGGAGCAGGTGGGTGGGATGTAGAGAGGAGGATCATTATGGATACAGGGATCCTCACATTGTATTTATATGGGAACCTTTAGTTATTCTGGTCTAGGACTTTATGAACATTTACACTGAGAAATCGTATTTCCATTCACTTTCTATTTCTCCTTTTAGTAAATATTCTTGTTCTGTGTCTGTTATTAGGAAAATCGATGGGCCGTTCACATTATGGAGGAAGGAGATACTGAACGAGCCTAAAGGGTAAGTTACCAATGGGATGTACATTTCCCCCAGTCCCCAGTCTGGTACCTGCCTGATCTTCCCTCTATAACACAGACACATTTATTATTATCCCTTCCTGATCCTCTTTATTGTCTCTCTCCTTGTAGCTAGAACTGGGACTGAAGAAGTGACGGACACAGGGCCGGCCTTAGGATAAACAGCACCCTGTGCAAGATTTGTTACTGGCGCCTACCACCCCCCAAAACACCCCCCTGGGTACACACAATACACGGCTGGATGCTGCTTGCCTTGGCCTGCCTCAAACCAACTTCCCCACCTGCGCTTACTGTCTTTCAGTAACTTCAGTGCGTGCTTGTATATATCCTGCATGTATTATTACATCACACATAACATGCTACATGCACACAGAAAATCACGGACAGGTAAGTATAATTGAGGATTGGGTGGGGCCGTCTAATTAAACCTTAACAAGTATGTGTCTGATAGTTCTAATAGTTCTTACACACGTGTGATTGGGGGGCCGACCCGTGACACATGATGTGTAATGATGGCGATTGGTCGGCTGTTCAGTCAGGCTTCGTTGATGATCTGACCCAGCGGGTCACTAACTAGGCCCGACTAAACACCTGTTGGAACATATTGAACTAGGTCCATAGTTGTTAAGGTTTAATGAAGTCGAGTTATAAAGTTCCAAGTTGGTCCAGGGATTAGTCCGATTCCACTTGGAGTAAGGAAGGACTTTTTTCCCTTCTGGAGCAAATTATCCCTGGCTTTAGATGGGTTTTTCTCCTTCCTATGGACCAGCTCTGGGATAGGGTCGAATTGGGGTTAGGATGTGTGGACCCTCTCCCTTGGCTGTATTCAGAGTAATGACCTACTGAGGACTACCATGTCCTCACCCCGGGTAGTACAGAAGGTAGTTTGGATACTTACCTCCTAGCTGCAGGTGCTACTCTCTCGGGCCGGTCTGGTCCCACCCCCTTCCTGAATGGCCAGCCATAGTAGGTAGGTACCCAGGCCACCTTCTTTACTATAAGGAATAAGGACCTAGTGTTTAGGCCCCTTACCCTGGGTACAGCCAACCGAGGGGACTTAAATTTGGGCTTTGGTTTTATTTAAAGTAAAAAAATGTTCCTAGTTGATCCAGGGATTAGTCCGATTGCCAAATGGAGTCAGGAAGGAATTTTCCCCCATCGGCCCTTGTCTCAGATGGGTTTTCACCTTCCTCTGGATCAACTTTATTGTAGAATTAAAATAAAATATTTAATTATTAAACATTGTTGTCTGTATTTTATTGTTATTCTTCTCCTGGCTTTATATTGCACTTTTAATATTAGGATCAGACTGGGATTGCAAAGGGGTTAATTCCCTTTATTAATTTAATAGGGGATGTTGGGTACCCAACACTGCACATTATAAAATTCAAGAGTATAGGAATAAGGGGATATGTGTAATTATACAGATAAAGACAAGATAAAAACAATCAGAACGGGAAAGTTTTAGTATAAAATGTAAATTTGGTTTGAAAGGTAACACGTCATAGTTACACAAAGCCATTGTAATACATTTATTGCAACATTGTGTGTGAGTTTGTGTCAGAGACACAGTGTGTGCTAAGGTGCCCAAACTTTAGACTTTCCTGAGATGTCCCTGTGACGTTCCAGATAAACCACACTGTCTGGTTAATTTGCGACATTCATTAGAAGTATTATCCACCTGGAAATGACACGGGAACAACGCATGGAAAGAAACCAGTACATGGCCTGATGTTCCGGTCCTATGGAATGTCGAACTGATGTAACATCAGGCAGGTGTATAGCATTAGATTAGCCTCAGATCCAGGTGCATTTCATTAAGAAGGTTCAGGGCCGCATCTGTAATGAGGCTCACTGAGTCATGTGACTCAGGCGGCACTCTGCCAAAGGCGCCAAATGAAAGCACACCCAAAAAAAATTACTGTACTAACCGTAACCGGCCGCTCGCTGGCGGCTAAGGCAAGCGCGGAAGCGTCGGCGCCGCGCATGCGCGACCGGCGCAAGAAGGTCTGGGACAGTCACTGGTGCTGGTGGTCACTGTCAGCATAGCATAGGCCGCGCTACCCGTGCGGCCGCAACTTCCGGAACTTGCGCCGCTCGCGCCGGCGCCGGACTTCCCGCGCGGCAAAACTGGAGGGAGTGGCCAGCCAGCTCAGCACGCACCTCACTCTGCACAGCACACTTCACACTCACTGACACTGTCTGTCACTGCGTGTCTGTCTGTGTGTGACAGTGTGAGTGTGACAGACAGACAGTGTGAAAACTTGTGGACTCTGACTTGGAGGAGCCGAGCAGACCGACCAAGCAGTCGCAGACCGAGACCGTCCATCCACCACAGCTGCCTGGTGCCTGCAAGTTGCAACTGACTGTAAGTACTTAAAAAAACCTACTATTAACTAAACTCTAACTGTCTGCTAGTGTCTCTTCTATAATGTGACTCACAGGACAGCCAGCCAGGTCCCAGGCTTGGGGGGGGGGGTTGGGGTTGGGGGGCTGGCTGGATTGATTCAGTGGCCTCAGGAGTCAGGCCTCAGCCGCCCTCATGGCCAGATGGCCTGTTGTAATGTAACCTCCCTGGCCCGGGGCCCCCTGGGGTCTTTATCATGGGGGGATGTCTCACGTGGCTGGATTCATTGGCCTGCTGTAAGTACTTAAAAAAAAAACTACTATTTAACTAACTCTAACTGTAGTGACAACACAAGCTATTTGAGAAAAGGATGTAATACCTGTTTATAGGATGTAATACCTGTTTATAGGAATTGACATTATTGCTAATCGACTGACTGAGGAATTGTTTACATACGTGATAGGAAGCTCAAAATCTTAAAATGTTAGCCACGCCCACCGACATAGCCACGCCCACCGACATAGCCACGCCCACTTTAATTTGGCGGCGGTGCGCGCGCCGCAATACAGTCAAAGGCGCCATTCTAAAGTTTGCCTCAGGCACCAAAAACCCTAGAAGTGCCCCTGACTATAATACATTACTATACTTTACTATACTATACTACATTGCTATACTATACTATACTATATTACATTACTATACTATACTACATTACTATACTATATTACGTTACTATACTATACTACATTATACTATACTATACTACATTACTACATTACTATACTATGCTACATTACTATACTATATTATACTATACTACATTACTATACTATACTACATTACAATACTATACTACATTACAATACTATACTATACTATATTACTATACTATACTACATTATACTATACTAATCTACATTACTATGCTATACTACATTACTATACTATACTACATTACTATACTATATTATACCAAATTTCTATACTATATTATACTATACTACATTACTATAATATACTATACTATACTACATTATACTATACTTTAATATATTACTATACTATACTATACTACATTACTATACTATACTATACTAAATTACTTTACTATACTACATTACTATACTATAATACATTATTTTATTCTATACTACATTACTGTACTATACTACATTACTATACTATACTACATTATACTATACTATATTATACTATGCTATACTACATTACAATACTATATTATACTACATTATACTATACTATACTACAGTATACTATACTATACTACATTATACTATACTATACTACAGTACACTATACTATACTATACTATGCTATATTATACTACATTATACTATACTATACTATATCTGTTGTATTCAATTAGATCAACTGGACTTGAAGTTTAGTTCTTGAAGACGTTTCGCTAGTCATCCGACTGGCTTTCTCAATTCAGAATGACTTGTACAAGAATCTGTGGCAATTATATACCCTGGAAAACCCCAATTAGCATATCACAGCCAAGTGTTAAGGGTGTGATTGGATAGTGGCTAAGAAGTGTTATAGGAACGCCCAGAGTAAGGTGTCAAAACAGCATTGTACATGGCAGACAGTTGGTGTCGAACCCCCCCACCTCTATTTAGGCTTGGTTTCTTTATTTTCAAATAAATGGCCTCCTTAACACCTACATTACTATACTATACTACATTATACTATACTATACTACACTATACTATACTATACTACATTATTATATTATACTACATTATACTATACTATACTACATTACTATATTATACTACATTATACTATACTACATTACTATACTATACTATACTACATTATACTATACTATACTACATTATTATACTATACTATACTACATTATACTATACTACATTATACTATACTATACTACATTATTCTATACTATACTACATTACTATACTATACTTTACTACATTACTATATTATACTACATTATACTATACTTCATTATACTATGCTATACTATACTCCATTATACTATACTACATTATACTATGCTATACTATACTACATTATACTATACTATACTATACTATACTACATTATAATATACTATACTACATTACTGTACTATACTACATTATACTATACTATACTACATTACTATACTAGATTCTACTATACTATACTACATTATACTATACTATACTATACTATACTATACTACATTATACTATACTACATTACTGTACTATACTACATTATACTATACTATACTACATTATACTATACTACATTACTATACTATACTACATTACAATACTATACTACATTACTATACTATACTACATTACAATACTATACTACATTATACTATCCTACATTACTATACTATACTACATTATACTATACTATACTTTACTATACTACATTAAACTATACTATACTATATTATACGACATTATATTATACTATACTATACTACATTATACTATACTATACTACATTACTGTACTATACTACATTATACTATACTATACTATACTACACTATACTATATTACAATATGAAGGGCAAGACAGTGAATTTAGTGGAACGAGAGGAGACAAATGGAAAGGAACTAGACACTGATGGGCAATCGTCTCTGGTCATTATAGAGTGTCAGCGCAACGGAACCAAAGTCCCTGTGGTCATAAAAAGCAATAATAGCAGCTTGAAAGAAAGTGAGTGACTGAACAGGACCCCAGTGAGTGGCCCCAAGCAGAGTGACCCATGTTTAAGCAGTAAAACCCCTCCCATCATTTATACAGTCAGTGTGCACTTTCTTTTGGACCATAAGAGCATCCTTAGAAAAGCTGGCTGTACCCAAGGGGGTGGGGGAAAAGAGAAAGGAACAAACAAGGAAGTATGTGAAGATCTGCATGTGAGTTGGACTCCTTGGACCAGTTCTAAAGCAACAGGCTGATCAACCCTTTAATGGCAAAGCTAGTAAAGGGGAATACAAGTGGGAGTTTACCAAGTCTCTTCTGTTAATGTTCTATGGATGTAAGTTGGACAAGTTAACAATCTGTGGATGTAACTGGGACTTACCAAGTTTCTTCTGTTAAACATTGCAACATCCAGGATCCCTGCCATTTATAGTTCGACTACAACACTACGACCCAGTACTAGCCCTCTTAAGTTGGACATTTTCTGTGCTCATTAGATTGTTTTGTTACTTAATAAATAACACCTGTCTCTGCAAGAAAAACCTTTCCCCTTATTTGCCACTGTTACAGAACGAGCACAGCAACCTTTATCCACTGCAGCTAGGCTATGGGAGGGTGATAGACAGAAATAAAGACCACCACGATTTTTCTTAAAGCCACAGCTACCCACTAACAGCAAGTTGTATAGACGGTGTACTTATCCTTTACTTCCTAGTAGCATGTCACCTGTCAATAAATATTGCAGACAACTATGGTGTATTCCTGATGTATGCTTGTGAAGGTTCTCATTCATCCAGGTCATGGTATATCTGTTGTATTCAATTAGATCAACTGGACTTGAAATTTAGTTCTTGAAAAACGTTTTGCTAGTCATCCAACTGGCTTTCTCAATTCAGAATGACTTGTACAAGAATCTGTGGCAATTATGTAACCTGGAAAATCCCAATTAGCATATCACAGCCAAGTGTTAAGGGCGGGATTGCATAGGGCTAAGAGGTGTTATAGGAACGCCCAGAGTAAGGTGTTAAAACAGCATTGTACATGGCAGACAGTTGGTGTCGAACCCCCCCCCACCTCTATTTAGGCTTGGTTTCTATATTTTCACATAAATGGCCTCCTTAACACCTCTCTTGAACCAGTCACGTTCCTTTGCCAATATGTTAACATTACAATCTTCAAAGGTATGTCCTTTATCCTTAGGATGCAGGTACACATCTGAGTCCTGACCTGAGGAATTGGCTCTTCTGTGCTGGGCCATACGTTGATGCAGTTGTTGTTTGGTCTCCCCCACATACAAATCAGAGCATTCTTCACTGCACTGCATTGCGTATATGATGTCGCTTTTCTTGTGTTTCGGTATTGGGTCTTTCGGATGTACCAATTGCTGCCTCAGTGTGTTGTTCGGTTTAAAGCAGACAGGGATACGATGTTTTTTGAAACATATGCTACATATGGGATGACCATGTTCTTTCTCCTGTCTTGCTTTTCCCCTTCACTGTTGGTATTCATGTTCTTTTCTTTCCTTCTACTTCTTTTGACAAAGGCCCAGTCTGGATATCCACAAGTTTTAAGGGCTCCTCTGAGATGTTTCATTTCTTTAGCCTTTGCCTCTGTGCTAGTGGGGATGTTCTCGGCTCTGTGTTGCAGGGTTCTGATGGCCCCCAGCTTGTGATCTAAAGGGTGGTGGGAGTCAAACATCAAATACTGATCTGTGTGTGTTGGTTTTCTGTAAACCTCTACTTCCAGTTTACCATTCTCCCTGACTTCTACCAAGCAGCCCAAGAAAGCCAGTGTGTTGTTTTGTACCTCTTCCCTTGTGAATTTAATGTTTTGGTCTACCGCATTAATGTGTTCTGTGAAAGCTTGTACTTCCTTCTGGTGGATTTTAACCCAGGTGTCATCCACATATCTGAACCAGTGGCAGGGGCACTTCTAGGGTTTTTGCTGCTTGAGCCAAACTTTTGAATGCCGCTTCGCAGGCCGCCGCATTAAAGTGGGTGTGGTCATGTGGGTGGGTGTGGTTTTGTCAGTGGGTGTGGCTAAAATTTTAAGATTGTGAGCTTCCTATCATGTATTTAATCAGTTCCTCAGTCAGACCCATCACCACTTATCATTCATCGCCCATGAATGATAAGACCCCAGGGAGACCCCCCCCCCCAGACTGGTGGTGGTTTACTTAGTTAGCAAAGAAAGAAGACACTATGTGACACTGACACCACAGACAGTGAAGTGAGTCTTCAAGTCACAGGCTTGACTCTTCCTTGCTCCTTTTAAATACTCTGCTGCTCCCTCCACAGTATGCTGGCTCTTCTCTTCTGCGCTGGCCTGGCTGCGCAAATAAAGTCACTCCACCTGTCCTGAGTTACGGTCACCCACCACGTAACTTTGACGCGTGGCCGCAAGCACGATCCGAAGCAGGAAGGTGAGTGACTCAGAACTCAAAAGCAGCGTCGGGATTATCTATCTCTCTATCCATTATCTATCTATCTCTCTATCCATTATCTATCTATCTCTCTATCCATTATCTATCTCTCTATCTATCTCTCTATCTCTCTATCCATTATCTATCTATCTCTCTATCCATTATCTATCTATCTCTCTATCTATCTCTCTATTCATTATCTATCTATCTCTCTATCCATTATCTATCTCTCTATCTATCTCTCTATCCATTATCTATCTATCTCTCTATCCATTATCCATCTATCTATCTATCTGTCTATCTATCTATCTATCTGTCATCTATCCATCTATCTCTCTCTATCTATCTATCTATCTATCTCTCTATCCATTATCTATCTATCTCTCTATCCATTATCTATCTCTATATCTCTCTATCTATCTATCTATCTCTCTATCTATCTATCTCTATCTATCTATCTATCTCTCTATCCATTATCTATCTCTCTATCTCTCTATCTATTTCTCTATCTATCCATTATCTACCTATCTATCTATCTATCTATCATCTATCTATCTATCTATCTATCTATTATCTATCATCTATCTATCATCTATCTATCTCTCTCTCTATATATCTATCCATTATCTATCTCTCTATCTATCTATCTATCTCTATATCGATCTGTCTATCTATCTATCTATCTATCTATCCATTATCTATCTATCTATCTATCCATTATTTATATATCTATCTATTATCTATCTATCTCTTTATCTCTTTATCTATCTATCTATCTATCTATCTATCTATCTATCTATCTATCATCTATCTATTTCTATCTATCTATCTATCTATCTATCTATCTATCTCTCTTTCTCTCTCTCTCTTTCTCTCTCTCTCTCTCCTTCGCTCATCACTCACGCTCTTATCTATCATCATCTATCTATCTTCTATCTATCTCTCTCCTCTCTACTCTATCATCTATCTATCTATCTATCTATCTATCTATCTATCTATCTATCTATCTATCTATCTCTCTTTCTCTCTCTCTCTTTCTCTCTCTCTCTCTCTCTCTCTCTCATCACTCTCTTTAATCTATCTATCATCTATCTATCTATCTCTCCTCTCCTTCTATCCTATCTATCTATCTATCTATCTATCTATCTATCTATCTATCTATGTATCATCTATCTATTTATCTATCTCTCTATCTATCTATCCATTATCTATCTATCTATCTATCTATCTATCTATCTATCTATCTATCTATCTATCTATCTATCTCTCTAATATCTATGTCTATATCTATCTATCCATTATCTATCTGCCTATCTATCTATCTATCTATCTATCTACCTTCCCTTCTAGCCACTGAGAGTGAACCGGGCATTAATCATGTGTGGATGGAGCTGAGGTGAGGGACACACTGTCGGGTATCCCTGGTTGTGTCTATGGGTTAGTCAGTGTCACCCTGTCCGCTGGGGCTGAGCCATTGAGAGGTCACTCCCTGCAATCCATCAGGGATTTCATGCAGCGAATCCTGAGAACGATCGGTCACTTGTCTACCCTGGGAGATGGAGGAGGATTTTTAGCCAGAGGGTCGGGACAAAAACAACAACCACCCAGGGCAGGAGAACAGGAAGATGCACGTGGTGCAGGGGATGAAGAACCTGGGGAACACCTGTTACATTAACTCGGTGATCCAGTGTCTGAGTATCACTAACCTGCTGGCCAAGCACCTGGGGACCGCGATCACTGCTGGGGTACCGGCCGCCGGGGAGTTGACGGAGCGGACTCAGCAGAGAACCAAATGAAGCTATCGGTGGACACAAGGTAAGTACTCAACTCGTAATGGCTCACCTCCTGTTCTCAGTAAGTCCTCCACAGTCTGGCTGGCCTGGCCTCTCCCTCTACAGTTCCTCCTGACCGCTGACCCACAAGTGATGTCCCACCCACTCAAAAGCAGGGCTTCCTGCGCGGGTCGCACATGCGCACTGCTGACGTGCTTAATCCATTACTAACGGCCGCGGCACCAGTTAAGGTACATTTGTTTTTTTAAACTTTCATGTGCCGCTTTTTTCGGGGTGCCGCCTGAGTCACGTGACTCAGTGTGCCTAATTATAGATGCGGCCCTGACCAGTGGCTGGGTGCTATGCCCTGAAAGGTATTAAGCACCTGTTTTTCTACCTCCTCCGTGTAAAGGTTGGCCACAATGGGTGAAACTGGAGATCCCATAGCACATCCATGTTTTTGCTTATAGAACTTATCCCTGTATTTGAAATAGGTGGTATTCAGGCACAAGTCCAGCAAGTAACACACCTGTTCTGGGTTAAGATCAGTTCTGCTGGTAAGAGTGCTGTCTTGGCCTAGCCGTTTTCTCACCATGTCAACAGCCTCCTTGGTGGGTATACAGGTGAAGAGAGATGTCACATCATAGGACACCATAGTTTCTTCTGCACTGAGTACTATATCTTCAATCTTGTTGGAGAAATCCTGAGAGTTCTGGATGTGATGCTTAGAACTTCCCACCAAAGGTCCTAAGATGTTAGCTAGGTATTTTGCCACCTTGTATGTTACTGCAGTTGATGCTGCTAACTATAGGTCTTAGTGGGGCCCCTTCCTTATGTATCTTTGGGAGTCCATATATGCATGGATGTGCCTCACCAGGGTAGAGGCGATGATACATTGCTCGGTCAATGGCTTTATCCTTTTGAAGCTGTTGTAGTAAGTCTTTGACCCTTTTCTTGTAACAGCTGGTGGGATCCCTTGTTAAAGCCTCATATGTGTTGTTATCGGCCAGGAGCATGGTCACCTTATCATGGTAGACTGAGGTGTTGAGTACCACTGTGCATCTTCCTTTATCTGCCGGTAGAATGGTGATACTGGTATCTTTCTTGAGGGATGTTAAGGCTCTTTTTTCCTGTGTGGTCAGGTTAGATGAAGGAGTTTTAGCACTGGCTAAGGCTGCAGATACTTTAAGGCGAAGTTGTTCTGCCTCACTCTGTGATACCTTATTATTGTAGATAGAGGCTTCTGAGGCGCTTAATACCTTTAAGGGCATAGCACCCAGCCACTGGTTCAGATATGTGGATGACACCTGGGTTAAAATCCACCAGAAGGAAGTTCAAGCTTTCACAGAACACATTAATGCGGTAGACCAAAACATTAAATTCACAAGGGAAGAGGTACAAAACAACAAACTGGCTTTCTTGGACTGCTTGGTAGAAGTTAAGGAAAATGGAAAACTGGAAGTAGAGGTTTACAGAAAACCAACACACACAGATCAGTATTTGATGTTTGACTCCCACCACCCTTTAGATCACAAGCTGGGTGTCATCAGAACCCTGCAACACAGAGCCGAGAACATCCCCACTAGCACAGAGGCGAAGGCTAAAGAAATGAAACATCTCAGAGGAGCCCTTAAAACTTGTGGATATCCAGACTGGGCCTTTGTCAAAAGAAGTAGAAGGAAAGAAAAGAACATGTATACCAACAGTGAAGGGGAAAAGCAAGACAGGAGAAAGAACATGGTCATCCCATATGTAGCAGGGGTCTCCAAGAAATTAACAAGAATTTTCAAAAAACATCGTATCCCTGTCTGCTTTAAACCGAACAACACACTGAGGAGCAATTGGTACATCCGAAAGACCCAATACCGAAACACAGAAAAGCGACATCATATACGCAGTGCAGTGAAGTGAAGAATGCTCTGATTTGTAGTGGGGGAGACCAAACAGCAACTGCATCAACGTATGGCCCAGCACAGAAGAGCCAATTCCTCGGGTCAGGACTCAGCTGTTACCTGCATCTTAAGATAAAGGACATACCTTTGAAGATTGTAATGTTAACATATTGGCAAGGAACGTGACTGGTTCAAGAGAGGTGTTAAGGAGGCCATTATGTGAAAATAAAGAAACCAAGCCTAAATAGAGGTGGGGGGGTTCGACACCAACTGTCTGCCATGTACAATGCTGTTTTGACACCTTACTCTGGGTGTTCCTATAACACCTCTTAGCCACTATCCAATCATGCCCTAACATGGCTGTGATATGCTAATTGGGATTTTCCAGGGTACATAATTGCCACAGATTCTTGTACAAGTCATTCTGAATTGAGAAAGCCAGTCGGATGACTAGCGAAATGTTTTCAAGAACTAAATTTCAAGTCCAGTTGATCTAATTGAATACAACAGATATTCCTGATGTATTTCTTTTGCTTTTTGATATTTCTAGGTACAGCGCAGAACCCACCATGCTCCGACTCCTATATACATTATAATGCTCGCTTTAACACCTCCTGTTCAGCCAAGGTAACGTTACCTACATGTCCAGCTGTCTCACACCTACCAACATTACATTTAATGGGAAAGAAACTGAAACACATTTCTGTCTCGGTGACAGACAAGGAATTGGCACGGGCTGCATAATGCAGCTTTAGGGAGCCTCTAGTCAACTGATTATTGAATCTAACAAAGTGCTTATCATTCATACAGACACAGGGTTTGCTTCTTCGTTTTCTAACCCAATGATGATTCATTTTATCTATTACAATCCTGATTGGTCAAGTTGAAAGACGATTAGGTGCTAAAAGCAGTAACTGGGGGGTTGGCAAATTATTACTTGGTTCTGCATTGTCCAATTCTTTTTATTACATTTATACTGATAATTTGGTCAAAATCCTTTCACCAATGTACCGATGGTTCAATCAATAGAAATGGGAGAGAGGGGTCATGGGTAATTTGTATTAAAGGGGAACTGTGGTCTCCATACAAGTGACCTCTATAAAGAGCTCACTCCTACCTTTCAAATGATTCCAGGATCATGCGTTTAGCTACAGTCTATCCAAACTTACAGCAGGATAAAGGGTGGGGCTTACACAGTGAGCTGTGACATCACCAAGCCCCTGGCTTGAGCATGCCCACTTGTATCCTACTCCTTGTATTGACTCCTGCTGACCCTAGAGATCATGGCCTGTTACAGTACAGGAAGCCGACTTCCACCAAACGTTCGGAGCCTTTGAAAAGGTTGTGATAACCAAATACCATCGCTACAAACGTTAATGTGTGTACCCAGCTATAGTATGGTAAAGGACTGCAGCCTTCCAGCTGTTTAGTGGCAATAAACAAACTCACTAGTACCTGCCTCTGGGCTACTAGTATATTCCCACCTGTAGCCCATTCAGCAGGGGAATCTATCTGTGACCAGGACATTTGTCATCAGAATTTACTTTGCTGCAATAAAGGAAAAGCTAAATGTGGTTGTTCACATGGTTCCTTTATTTTACATTTATTACAGGGAATGTGCCAACCTGCGGAAGGAAAGGAGATGCTGACTCTAAGGGCAGTGATTGGCTACAATGGAAATGGGCGATCTAACATGGTGTGGAACCCAGACACTGGTATGGTAAAATAATAGAATAACATTTCAATGGCAATAATAAGAAAGTTTCATTCAGTAGCTAATAATGTTTTCTGCCCAGGATTCTTCTCCTACACCGGTGGCTGTGTGATTGTGGTTGAGGATTTACACTCAGGATCTCAGAAGCACTGGATTGGGCACCCTGAGGAAATCTCCACTTTGGCTGTCACTAATGATGCCCATGTGAGTCTATTCCATCCAATATTGCAGGCTAGGTAACCGTGCTAGACATCCAAGACACTTTCTTTGCTTTGTGTGCAGTATTTTGAGATTTTATAATCGGACATATGTCTTTATAAAACCTCCAATGTTACTATGTAACTGTTATACAGACATTATGGGTAGGGTATAACGGTTGGACTAGATGTACATATGTCTTTATACAACCTCCAATACTATGTTACTATGTAACTGTTATACAGACATTATGGGCAGGGTATAAGGTTGGACTAGATGGACGTAGTCTTTATACAACCTCCTACTAGTTACTATGTACTGTTATACAGACATTATGGTGGGTATAAAGGTTGGACTAGATGGACATTTCTTTATACAACCTCCAATACTATGTTACTATGTAACTGTTATCAGACATTATGGGTAGGGTATAAGGTTGGACTAGATGGACGTATGTCTTTATACAACCTCCAATACTATGTTACTATGTAACTGTTATACAGACATTATGGGTAGGGTATAAAGGTTGGACTAGATGGACGTATGTCTTTATACAACCTCCAATACTATGTTACTATGTAACTGTTATACAGACATTATGGGTAGGGTATAAGGTTGGACTAGATGGACGTATGTCTTTATACACCTCCAACTATGTTACTATGTAACTGTTATACAGACATTATGGGTAGGGTATAAAGGTTGGACTGATGGACGTATGTCTTTATACACCCTCCAATACTATGTTACTATGTAACTGTTATACAGACATTATGGTAGGGTATAAAGGTTGGACTAGATGGACGTATGTCTTTATACAACCTCCAATACTATGTTACTATGTAACTGTTATACAGACATTATGGGTAGGGATAAAGGTTGGACTAGATGGACGTATGTCTTTATACAACCTCCAATACTATGTTACTATGTACTGTTATACAGACATTATGGGTAGGGTATAAAGGTTGGACTAGATGGACGTATGTCTTTATCAACCTCCAATACTATGTTACTATGTAACTGTTATACAGACATTATGGGTAGGGTATAAGGTTGGACTAGATGGACGTATGTCTTTATACAACCTCCAATACTATGTTACTTGTAACTGTTATACAGACATTATGGGTAGGGTATAAGGTTGGACTAGATGGACGTATGTCTTTATACAACCTCCAATACTATGTTACTATGTAACTGTTACAGACATTATGGGTAGTGTATAAAGGTTGGACTAGATGGACGTATGTCTTTATACACACCTCCAATGTTTACTATGTAACTGTTATACGACATTATGGGTAGGGTATAAAGGTTGGACTAGATGGACGTATTGTCTTTATACAACCTCCAATACTATGTTACTATGTAACTGTTATACAGACATTATGGTAGGGTATAAAGTTGGACTAGATGGACGTATGTCTTTATACAACCTCCAATACTATGTTACTATGTAACTGTATACAGACATTATGGGTAGGGTATAAAGGTTGGACTAGATGGACGTATGTCTTTATACAACCTCCAATACTATGTTACTATGTAACTGTTATACAGACATTATGGTAGGGTATAAGGTTGGACTAGATGGACGTATGTCTTTATACAACCTCCATACATTTTACTATGTACTGTTATACAGACATTATGGGTAGGGTATAAAGGTTGGACTAGATGGACGTATGTCTTTATACAACCTCCAATACTATGTTACTATGTAACTGTTATACAGACATTATGGGTAGGGTATAAAGGTTGGACTAGATGGACGTATGTCTTTATACAACCTCAATACTATGTTACTATGTAACTGTTATACAGACATTATGGGTAGGGATAAAGGTTGGACTAGATGGACGTATGTCTTTATACAACCTCCAATACTATGTTACATGTAACTGTTATACAGACATTATGGGTAGGGTATAAAGGTTGGACTAGATGGACGTATGTCTTTATACAACCTCCAATACTATGTTACTATGTAACTGTTATCAGACATTATGGGTAGGGTATAAAGGTTGGACTAGATGGACGTATGTCTTTACAACCTCCAATGTTTCTATGTAACTGTTATACAGACATTATGGGTAGGGTATAAAGGTTGGACTAGATGGACGTATGTCTTTATACAACCTCCAATACTATGTTACTATGTAACTGTTATACAGACATTATGGGTAGGGTATAAAGGTTGGACTAGATGGACTATGTCTTTATACAACCTCCAATACTATGTACTATGTAACTGTATACAGACATTATGGTAGGGTATAAAGGTTGGACTAGATGGACGTATGTCTTTATACAACCTCCAATACTATGTTACTATGTAACTGTTATCACAGACATTATGGTTAGGGTAAAAGGTTGGACTAGATGGACGTATGTCTTTATACACCCTCCATACTATGTTACTATGTACTGTTAACAACATTATGGGTAGGGTATAAAGGTTGGACTAGATGGACGTATGTCTTTATACAACCTCCAATACTATGTTACTATGTAACTGTTATACAGACATTATGGGTAGGGTATAAAGGTTGGCTGATGGACGTATTGTCTTTATACAACCTCCAATACTGTTTACTATGTAACTGTTATACAGACATTATGGTAGGGTATAAAGGTTGGACTAGATGGACGTATGTCTTATACAACCTCTACTATGTTACTATGTACTGTTAACACATTATGGGTAGGGTATAAAGGTTGGACTAGATGGACGTATGTCTTTATACAACCTCCATACTATGTTACTATGTAACTGTTATACAGACATTATGGGTAGGGTATAAAGGTTGGACATATGGACGTATGTCTTTATACACCTACATCCTATGTTACTATGTACTGTTAACAGACATTATGGGTAGGGTATAAAGGTTGGACTAGATGGACGTATGTCTTTATACAACCTCATACTATGTTACTATGTACTGTTATACAGACATTATGGGTAGGGTATAAAGGTTGGACTAGATGGACGTATGTCTTTATACAACCTCCAATACTTGTTACTATGTAACTGTTATACAGACATTATGGGTAGGGTATAAAGGTGGACTAGATGGACATATGTCTTTATACAACCTCCAATACTATGTTACTATGTACCTGTTATACAAACAAGTATTGTTTCTTTTTTTTTTTTTGTTTTTTTTTATTTTATTTTGTTGTGTATGGGTTGGAGTGTGTTGTTTTAAACCCAATAAACATGAACAAACAATGTTGGGGGTATGGTTGGCTGTGGACGATTGTCTTTATACCCCTCCTACTATGTTCTATGTAACTGTTTACAGACATTATGGTGGTAATAAGGTTGGACTAGATGGACGTATGTCTTTATAACCTCCATACTATGTTACTATGTACTGTTAACAGACATTATGGGTAGGTATAAAGGTTGGACTAGTGCGTATGTCTTTATACAACCTCATACTATTTTACTATGTAACTGTTATACAGACATTATGGGTAGGGTATAAAGGTTGGACTAGATGGACGTATGTCTTTATACAACCTCATACTATGTTACTATGTACTGTTATACAGACATTATGGGTAGGTTATAAGGTTGGACTAGATGGACGTATGTCTTTATACAACCTCATACTATGTTACTATGCTGTTAACAGACATTATGGGTAGGGTATAAGGTTGGACTAGATGGACGTATGTCTTTATACAACCTCCAATACTTGTTACTATGTAACTGTTATACAGACATTATGGGTAGGGTATAAAGGTTGGACTAGATGGACTAGTCTTTATACAACCCCAATACTATGTTACTATGTAACTGTTAACAGACATTATGGGTAGGGTAATAAGGTTGACTAGATGGACGTATGTCTTTATACACCCTCCAATACTATGTTACTATGTAACTGTTATACAGACATTATGGGTAGGGTATAAAGGTTGGCTAGATGGACGTAGGTCTTTATACAACCTCCAATACTATGTTACATGTAACTGTTATAGACACATTATGGGTAGGGTATAAAGGTTGACTAGATGGAGTATGTCTTTATACAACCTCCAATACTATGTTACTATGTACTGTTATACAGACATTATGGGTAGTATAAAGGTTGGACTGAGGGACGTATGTCTTATACAACCTCCAATACTATGTTACTATGTAACTGTTATACAGACATTATGGGTAGGGTATAAAGGTTGGACTAGATGGACGTATGTCTTTATCAACCTCCAACTATGTTACTATGTAACTGTTATCAGACATTATGGGTAGGGTATAAAGGTTGGACTAGATGGAGTATGTCTTTATACAACCTCCATACTATGTTACTATGTAACTGTTATACAGACATTATGGGTAGGGATAAAGTGGATAGATGGACGTATGTCTTTATACAACCTCCAATACTATGTTACTATGTAACTGTTAACAGACTTATGGGTAGGGTATAAGGTTGGACTAGATGGACCGATTTCTTTATACAACCTCCAATACTATGTAACTGTTATACAGACATTATGGGTAGGGTATAAAGGTTGGACTAGATGGACGTATGTCTTTATACAACCTCCAATACTATGTTACTATGTAACTATTATACAGACATTATGGGTAGGGTATAAAGGTTGGACTAGATGGACGTATGTCTTTATACACCCTCTTGTCTTTAAAGACCTGCGCCTTCTTGGATAAACTTCCGTTTGGAGCAGAGAGGTAAGGTAAGGATTTTTTTACACAACACAGTGGGGACAGCATTGGGTTACATTTTATATTTCACGGACATGGACATGCCCTTTAACAGTTATAAACACTCAAAATGAAGTCCCGGATTTTGCAGCACATTTTGTCCCACTGATATTTTGTCCTGTAGAATGTCCCTCGTTGGGACTGAAAGCAGCCAGATGGAGACATTGCCCAGGGATTTGGTTATTCAGTGAGACCAGCAGATCCTTTGCACTATATCTGTTGTATTCAATTAGATCAACTGGACTTGAAGTTTAGTTCTTGAAGACGTTTCGCTAGTCATCCGACTGGATCTCTCAATTCAGAATGACTTGTACAAGAATCTGTGGCAATTATGTACCCTGGAAAATCCCAATTAGCATATCACAGCCAAGTGTTAAGGGTGGATCTAATTGAATACAACAGATATACCATGACCTGGATGAATGAGAACCTTCACAAGCATCCTTTGCACTGTTATGGTGGAATGCTGGGCAAGGTGAAGAAATAAGCACCTGGAATAACTACTTTATTACCTTTAGTGCTGTATAGAACTTATACTTAAAGGTTTTTTTAAAAAAAAACATCCCTTGGTTTGGCCATAATTAGGTATATTGAGGTCGACTTTCTATTCCATGGGTTCAGGTCCCACATTGCTCTGTGGACACAATCCCCATTGCAAGATCCTGTCTGTCATTTCTTAAAGATTGGGGAACACACAGTCCCGAGCGTTCTCCCTATACACAGCACATACACAGCATAGGGAGAGCGTTCAGGACTGTGTGTTTCCCTCGACCGCGGCCAACTTCCCTATATTTTAGTACACGGAGACAACCACAGGCGAGGGGAATTCTCGTTCTTTTCCGAACAGTCGCTAGGCTGACAGGAATGTTCGTTGACCTTGCAATTAATTGGAAAATACGCTACCCACAGTAACAATAAAGTGCTGATACCGTTGGATCCGTAGTTATTGGTATTTTATCATTACTGTGTGTACCTAGCTTAACACCCTATAGGCTCTTTGGTCACTGGGAACTGTCCCTGGTACCAGCTGGTGCACTGGATGCTTTTGCATTAAAGGGCATGTTTTTATATACTGTAGGGCATGTCCCCCCAACCGCTATATTCTTACATTGCAAATTGCTTCCCATCTGTACTTGCAGCACCTCATTTCCTCACCATTCTGATTTCGGATCACCTGCCCGCCGGAACTACAAGCAGGGGGCCAGACCGGCAGCCGCGGCTGTGATTGGCTGAGAGGAAGCCAATCACAGCCACGGCTGCCATCAATGCAGAACGGCACTGGAACAAGGTGTTGTAAGTAGAGATTAGATTATAGCGTATGGGGGTGGGGGGGGGCATGCCCTACAGTATGTACAAAGGAGATCACGCTACAGGAGTAGCAGCCCGGGAGGGGGGAAAGGGCTCCACTGGGCATGCCAGTGGCCTCTGAAAGGACTCAACAGAGACCTTTTGGATGCTACAGTTTCCTGGACTTTGAAGAGGCACTACAGGAGAACAATAAGGAGCAGGGATGTAAGGTAAGGATTTTCTTTAACTGTACAGTGGGGCCAGTAGTTGATGAATTTTTAGTTTGGGGGTGGACATGTCCTTTAATTGAATGTTATTGGTTCTTTGTTGATCCAGAGATTCTTGTCATTTTGGCATTGAGAAGGGGATTAGCTTTTTGGATCAACTTATATAGTTTACATGGGTTTACCTGGTTGCTATTGGTTAGGTAGGTACCAAAGATTAGGTAGGTACTACAGGTGAGGTAGGTGCCACAGGAGAGGTAGGCATGAAGATAAAATAGAAGGACATGTTGTTATTTAGCTTTATTTATTACTATTTTATTAATAATGAGATATCTTGGCCGGAACCTACAATTTCTGTCTGTCCCTATATTTTAGCATAGAGACCTGATAACGGCCAATGGCCACCTGAACAATCTCCCTATACAAAATATATGGAGAGCATCAGAAATGTGTGTAGCTTGTTTTATCCCATATGGCAAACAGTTTCCAATGGAATATGTTTATCATTTACAACAGTTTTAAGCACATGTTCCAATCCTCCCTCCTGACCGACCGTTTGAGGCTTCCGACCAGGAGGAAGGACGGTCGGTTTCACCAAAATCAGCCGTGTCAGAGAGTTAGCCACAACCAAGTGTGTGCTCCATAGAGGACCACACGATAGCTCATGGATTTCCATCATGTCTGATTATGCATTCTTCTGATTTGGACGAACAGTCAGTGGTCGGTCACATCCATAAGAAGAAACCATACAATAATTCGGTCCAACCAACCAAAACACTGAAATGTCAGTCCGTCAGGCCGAATTATTGTGTGGTGTGTACCCACACATAGTATGGAACAGAGAGACAGCTAGGATGAACATAACTTTTCCAATAGATGCAGTTGTTTAAATTGTCCAGTAGATGTCCCTGTTGTAGCAATGTCATCAGCAGGTAAGTGAAAAGTTGCATTGTATTCTACTTATTTCTTATATAGCATAAAAATACTACGCAGCACTGGATTATCCATTCACATTGGGGCCTGCCCTAAAGAATATATAATCTAAAGGCTTGTACACACGTGCGATCCAATGTGTACGAACGACCGTTGCGGCCGATAATCGGCCCGTGTGTAGGCGCTTTATTGACCGAAACGGTTGTTTGTCGGGGATTGGTGACCGACCTACTCGGCGGATCTCCAAACTAACAACCGTTTCAGCCGATAAAGCGCTTACACACGGGCCGATTATCGCCCCGGAATGTTCGTGCGGCGCGGGTCGGGACCCCACGATCGCATGTGTGTACGAGCCTTAAAAATCCCATCCCACATACACAACCAGTCAGTAAGTCTTCATGATTGTCTGGGAAATAAGTACAGAATGTGCCTGTTTATATGTTATTACAATATCTCTGTACAGCCTGAGACAATTGGATGGGTACAAATGCAGGGTATTAGACCACAGTCCTGTGTAGCTGATTAATGGCACTGCTGCACACTATTCTAGATAGATGGCACTCTGGAGTACTAAATTCTGAAACCATAAGAACAGCATATAATTATAATTTCACCCCTGCTAGATATTAAACACCCCACCCCCGCCAGTGCAATCGCACGTGTGTTTGAACCTTCAACCTTGATGATTCCCTATCCTTCTGTACAGGGGGACGACTGCGACCATGGGAAATTTTCCATTCGTAACTAACGTTCGTAGAACATTCAACAGCATAGGAAACTGGCGTTACTTTTACTTTTCAACCCAGTTGAACGAGTTCTATCTTAATAAATGTACCATAGGAAAGACTGATGTTCCAATCCTGGCTCTTAGTCGAATTACCAATCCCTATAAGGAACAGTATGCAGAGTAACCATCTGTCTGGAGTATGTCTGGAATATGATTTTATTTTTATGTTCCAACCAAGTATTGAAGTTTTGATATGCTGGCTGCCTACCTGGTATGAGTGCCCGGCAGGAGGATTGGAATTTGGAAACTAACCAATATGTTCACCTGAAGGATCATCCATTTATAAAAATTACCGATTGGATGAGATGATCTAATGGCTGGTAAAGATTTTGTGGATCTCCAGCTAATTCAGTGAAATGATGGGACCATCTGGGATGGTAGTCAGTTTAGATATCGTACTATGATGGCAGCCTCATACATATGCTCATTGTTTTGGTACTTACCAACAGGTTCATCCTACATCAGATTAAGTCATTTTCCAACAGATTTTTGAAACTTGTCTGATAGCCAGAACAACCTGTACACCATACACACAAAGATATAATATACTAGGGTCAATGAAATGGCCAACTTAAGCATTTACAGCAAAACAATTAAATAAATAAGACATTTCTATGTCCCCACCTCCACATATTTAGTTGACGTATAATATAGGCGGGCAATAGCTGCCACTGGCCACACAAAAGGTTTCCCCATATAAAATATGGTGGGGACATTTCAGCATTTTAGATGCTGGTTGTTGTCTATTATACATGACTATTTTGTGTACCGAGATTTACTATGTTATTAAAGGGATGGTTACAGTTAAAGGGATTACTTGATGTATTGCTATACAATATCCATTAAAGATACTGCCATATCCCCAGGTTGTGTGTAACTCCTCCGTTCAGCTTTCAGCAACAATTTCCATATCTCTACATTGTAGACTTCGCTAAAATTAAATAGAAAAACGTTTACAGTCAGAAACCTAAAATAAATTCAACGCCATCTGTTATTAACAAAATAAACTCCCAAAGCTATGAAGCGATGAACAAATTGCAAGGTGATATAAAGTCTGTAACATCTGAAAATGAATACAATAACTTGCCTGCTTCAGTAAACATCTCCAACGCAGTAATAAGAGAGACACAGTGTCTGTGGAACATGGGAGCGTATAGCGGCTGCTTATAGGAAGATGGATTCTTTTCCCATTAATTATTGCTGCAGTAACATAATTTTGAATACAAAAATATACAGTACACAGGCATCATTACCATGAATATCTTGTAACCCGATACCCTTATAAACAATGCTTAGCTATGTTATGAAGTATAACCAGTGCTTAGCTATGTCATCTGCAGACCCATGTTTTTAGTTTGAAACTCCTTGGTGACTTTTAATATCCTTATAATTTACAGTAGGGACTGCAGTTGGATACAACAATGTCCCTGGCAGATCTAATTTATGGAGTAAAGTTTGGGATCCATATAATCCACTACATGTCCAGTTGTCCTATTCAACTGGTTCCTACCAAAAAACTCTGTTAAGGAGACAGAACGTTCAATTTAAGGATTTTCCCCTAAATTGTTCATCAAATCCTGGCTTTGTCTACAGTTCTCAGACTAGTTCTCTTCTACCTTAGTTAGCAATTAAACCGGCAGTAATGCAAGTTTACGATATCGCGGGGTTTTGTTACTGTACGACCACAGCTGTAAACGTAGGGCTGCGACTGTGCATTTATTGCAAACGCTCAAAGATCTACAATTGTTGTCATACATTTATGATAGCAATTGTAACTTAATGATAGCCATAATGATCGTTAAAGGTGCAATATCGCGAAAAAAACAATACCAAAGTGTGAGCTACTGTATGTTTTGAAAAAACCTGTATACTTAATTTCTCTATCCAGTTATAGAAAAGACATTCTTCCTTCATATAAGTAAAATTTCAATTGCAGCTAAAAGGTTAACAATATACAATGGCTTTCTCAGCTAGCCCACGGGTGGTGGCAGGGAACATGGTTAAGGGACAATTATACTCACCTCTGCCTCGCTCCTCTTCTTCCATAGCTGCATAGTACCTAGGGTAAATACCTAAATGTCTAAGTCCTTACCCCTGGGTACTTTCCCTAACAGCTGTTCTTACTTACATTAAGTTTCCCTCTGTATTACGGTCCTTTTCAGCAGTCCACGAAGTAGCCAATGGGAAATCATAATCTGCAAAAAGTGTGTCTTCTCATTGGATACGTCACAGACTGTCACTGACAGTTGCAGAGGGGTGGAGCAGACCGGAGTTAATACAACATCAGAAAATGAGGAGCGCACACTACAATTAGTGCTTTTGCAGATTTGTTACATGGATCCCGCATACAATGTTACAGGGAACGCTTATAAGCCTACCCCCAATGGACTATATAATCATTAATACCACAAATCAAATACTTGTTCATAAAGTCCATCAATTGTTCATATACATAAAGTCCAAAATTGGGAAAGTCTCTACTATTACTCATGTTATGTAAACAAATTGTTTATATTCCTTCAAACATGCTTTCAAGTTATATGTATAACAAACACAAGGTGGCGATATTGGTGGTGCACGCACTAGCGATAAAGCCGGCAGATCCGACGTTATCATTATTGACAGTGTGTGTAGCAGCATTCCCGAATGAGCATGCGACTGACGAATGTTCGGGTCGGGCTCGCAGTTGTTCCGGAATGACTGAAAAAGTTCCTCGCCCACGGTAGTTTCCCTAGAAAGGGAGTCGGCCATGGTCGAGGGAAATACACAGTTCCGAACGTACTCCCTATGCTGTGTATACGATATGTACATGCTGTGTATATGCTGTGTATATGATGTGTATATACTGTGTATATGATATATATATGCTGTGTATATGATATATATATGCTGTGTATATGATATGTATATGCTGTGTATATGATATGTATATGCTGTGTATATGATGTGTATATGATATGTATATGCTGTGTATATGATATGTATATGATATGTATATGCTGTGTATATGCTGTGTCTACGATATGTAGTGCGTGTATATGCTGTGTCTATGATATGTATATGCTGTGTCTACGATATGTATATGCTGTGTATATGCTGTGTATATGCTGTGTCTATGATATGTATATGCTGTGTATATGCTGTGTATATGATATGAATATGCTTTGTATATGCTGTGTATATGCTGTGTATATGATATGTATATGATATGTATATGCTGTGTATACAATATGTATATGCTGTGTATATGATATGAATATGCTGTGTATATGATATGTATATGCTGTGTATACGATATGTATATGCTGTGTATACGATATGTACATGCTGTGTATATGATATGTATATGCTGTGTATATGATATGTATATGATATATATATGCTGTGTATATGCTGTGTATACGATATGTATATGCTGTGTATATGATATGAATATGCTGTGTATATGCTGTGTAAATGATATGTATATGCTGTGTATACGATATGTACATGCTGTGTATATGCTGTGTATATGATATGTATATGCTGTGTATATGATATGTACATGCTGTGTATATGCTGTGTATAGGGAGAACGCTCGGGACTGTCTGTATCCTGATCTTTGAAAAATGACAGACGGGATATTGCAGATTCTGTCTTTCATCTTTCAAACATCTTTCCTGTGTGTACCCAGTGTAACTTGTGCACTTTTTCTGATGTTGTGCTATACATGGATCTTGGGTAGAAGATCAGAGAAGCAGGACCTACATCCCTTTTTGGCTAGTAGAGAGAGAGACTCACGAAAGGCTGTATAATTGTTATTAACACATAAAGTTACAACTCGATAGGATTAATCCAATTACCAGTCAGAGGACGGAATTTCTTCGGCGAACCGCGTTAAACTTCCGATGCTTTCAGGACAGTCCCGTGCAAATAAGGACACCTGGCAACCCTGACTCTTACTTTCGTTAGTCATTAGCCATTATTGGTTTGGTGAAAAGTTAGAACTTGTTGGAAGTTTGCCTTTAAAGGAACACTAAACCCCGAAAATTAACTATGTCCCATTCGTTTCTATTATTCACAGGGAGGTGAGAACGCTTATTCTCACCTCCCTGTGAATAATAGGACGATCGGGGGACCTGGAACTTACCTTACCTGCCGCTCCACTCGCAGCCGCTCCTGCACAGAACAGCTGTTCTCTCCCGACCGCGCGCCCTATCTTTTGAATTGGCGCGCATGCGCATAAGATAGGGCGCGTGGTCGGGACAGAGCGGCTTTCCGTGCAGGAGCGGCTGCGAGTGGAGCGGCGTGTAAGGTAAGTTCCAGGTCCCCCAATCGTCCTATTATTCACAGGGAGGTGAGAATAAGTGTTCTCACCTCCCTGTGAATAATAGAAATGAACGGGACATAGTTATTTTGGGGGCGCTTAAGGGGGGTTTACAGGTCCTTTAATTAAACCGGGACAACTATGATACCAGATTTCATTAACACTGAGATCTTAGATCTCTCTGTCAGAGCTCCATACAACATGCTATTTGAGAAGTCTTCTAATTGGTATTGCCCTGGGCCTGAGAGTAGGAGGCGGAGAACTTCCGATACTGGAACACTTGTAGGTAATCCTTTATTTACTGTTTTGTTTGCAGTTTGCTGCCCATAGTTAACAGACATTTCATAGAATTGACAACTGAATGTCATATCTGTGAAATATCTAGTGTATGGCCAGCATGCCGGTTGCCCTTGATAGCCGGCAAATATAAATTGCCAAGCTGGCTGCTCTGGTGGTATATCAGGGGAACTGTTTGGGTTTTTACATAGACATTTGTTTATCTTTAGTTGCCTTTTGGTGGAACAGACAAGAATCTAATAAAACTTTTAACTGGGAAAAAAGATTTCCCATAAAAATGAATCATTCCAGCCAATCCTTTCTATACAAGTTATCAAAGCTGCTATAATGGCCATAGATGTGGGGGGTATTAAGGGTGATCGGTAAACCATCCTTTAATAGATATATTCCACCATGTCTCATAACTATATGGTACAATTGGCCAATTAGTCACAACACACAAAGCAATCACCAGACAATACCACATATCCAATAATATTACTGCATATATGGCTGAGCATTGGTTGTTATATTGCTATATGGGTTGGACTGGATGGACTTGTGTCTTTATTCATGGACACACAAAAGCTCCACTTCATTTACCATTGATAAAGGAATGTAGGAATCAAGGACTTGGGTTTGTGTTTCCAAGACAAACTAATCAGTGACTTTCTTTGTGTTTTTGGTTATGTAGCCAATAGACTGAATTAAATATATAATAATAATTATATTATATTATTATTATAATAATAATAAATATATCTGTTGTATTCAATTAGATCAACTGGACTTGAAATTAATAAATCAAAATTTGAGTCCACCGCAACAGCCAATATTAACCCCAGTTTTCCATTGGTTACCAATACCAACCGCTCTCTAAGAAGCCTATAGAAGATTTTGCATCTCTTGAAAGAATCTTTAAAGGACAATAAAAACAAAGGGAACGATGGATAGGAAGAGTAAAGCGGGTACACACATTAACGACTAAGCCCCGATACCGACGGTATCGGGGTTAATCGTTACGTGTGTACGGTAGTTCCCGAACGGGCGCGCGGCCGCCAAACGATCGGGTCGGCCGAACGCTTGTTCGGGAAAGGCCGAAAATTTCCATCGGCCGCGCTAGACTCCCTATAGAGGAGTCTAGCGCGGCCGATGGAAACACACAGGTCCCGAGCGTTCTCACATAGGAGAACGCTCGGGACTGTGTGTATGCAGATCTTTGAAAGATGACAGACAGGATCTTGCAGATCCTGTCTGTCATCTTTCAGAAATCTGTACAGTGTGTACCTAGCTTTAGTTGGAGCACTGATTCTCTCTTATTAATATTGATTTTGGTAATTACATGGTAACCTCCATTAATCTCCCTTCTGTTAAACTCTTACAGATCTCGGAGTGCCAGGCTATTATAATCTCACAAGGCGCCATCATTGGCCTTTCATTAGGTCAGGATTTTTCCCTTGGATTATGGCTATAAAAATAATTTAGCATTGGTTAAAACCTTTTGAGATATTTGTATCTGGATTCGCCTTTCTCTTTCACTTTTAAAAATGTGATTTGTCACCTACCAAATAAAATGAATGGTTTACAAACACCACACCAATGGTCTTATAAGATTACATTATAATGTGTTACTTCTTATCTGATATATACATTTACAATTTCTGTAACCCTAGAATCCTTGTTCTCCCTTTTAAAGGATTCCCTACCATTTGCCAGGCCCTGGTCCACCAATTGCTGAGCGTAGACCCTACTGTTGAGTCCTGTTTCACCATCTTCTGGAACACCAGGGTTTTATGGTCCCTGAACCAACATCTACAACCAAAGCTAAGCAGTAAGGCATGCCAGGGCCAGGTGTGGATTAAGGTTTCCCTTCTTACAGGTGGTTTTACTCTGGGAACTCCAGTTTCCCCCAGCAATCATAAAGATATACTGATTGTGTGCCCAGACAGCCAGCATTATAATCACACTGTTTATCCATGTACGCTAATGCCATATTGAATCGCAGAAGAGAGATTTGCTCGGAGTGATAGCAGCTCTGGGTAACTCTCCCCCAATGTATCTGTTGTATTCAATTAGATCAACTGGACTTGAAGTTTAGTTCTTGAAGACGTTTCGCTAGTCATCCGACTGGCTTTCTCAATTCAGAATGACTTGTACAAGAATCTGTGGCAATTATGTATAATAATTGATCACATGCTAACGGTCGCAAGAGCGACCGTTATCATGTAAGAAACCACGTTAGTGTGGCGTAGCCCTAAAGCGGGCATTTGAGTGTCGCCACTTAAAAATTTCTAATTGGGGGCTGTATTTATAAAGTCATTGTATTGCAGATTTGCACCACAGTTGTAAATATTCGGGCCATGGTGCAATATACTGATACATGTGGTGGTATAGTAAGGCCGGGATTGTACATTTACAACCACGTCCCGTAAAACAATGACTGGTACTTTATGGCCCACGTCCTTAAAGGGACTGTCCACCCCTCTTTCCAAAAACTGATATAATGTAGATAACCCCCCAAAACCTTAACTTCGTTTTAGTCACAATTTACAAATCAGCTCCCACACAGAGATATTATACTTACATGCTCCTCCTCGCTCCACCGCCGCAGCTCTGCACTTCCGGGTAAGGCAGTCAGTGTTGGCCGTGACTGTGACGTCACGGCCAATCACTGACTGCCATTTCGGAGCAGTCTCCACTGTGGCTGCTCAAGAACACAAAAAGAACAGAGCAGCCACAGTGGAGACTGGGAGAAGAACCCGGAAGCGGCGGTGGAGCGAGGAGCTTGTGAGTATAATAACTCTGTGTGGGAGCTGATTTGTAAATTGTAACTAAAACGAAGTTAAAGTTTTGGGGGGTTATCTACATTATATCAGTTTTTGGTAAGAGGGGTGGACAGTCCCTTTAAGGATTTTTATAAACCCACAGTATCTGAGCTTTCTAGTACCGCGGGTTTAGAAATACGGCCCTGGGAATACAGAGCAGGGGCTTTGCTTTTTCTCCCTTCTTTCTATGTGCTAGGATTCTGCTTAAAAAATAACTTTCTCAAGTTTCCAACCCCCCCAGTGTACCCCAGGCAAATACCCGTGCTATCAGTATTTTACAGATCCCCATAGCCTGTGCTGGTCATTGGAATATTTTAGCTAAATACAGAATTTCATCTTGTAAGCAAATAAAGTCAGATAAGAGTTGAAGCTACACAGAGCTGTAGGCAGTAGAACCGTGGTCCAGTGATAACTTGTTTTCATATATTTATCTGTAAGTGACAGCGTTTTGGCTGTATGCAATCTAATGGAATTTACGGAATTCTATGTTTTGATGCAGTAAAAAGATTTAGAATAATGAAAACGTAACGTTCTTTTACATTATGGAATCCCATGACTGTCTAGATCTGATCCATGTGCTGTTCACATTCATTTGTATCTTATTTAAGCAGTAAGGTCACTGTAAGCCATTGCTTTCCTTTCAGTCATCAGGAGCTGCTAGTTAGTGATGCTAGAGTTAGCATCAAGTTATAGTGTATGTCTGGCATTATATTTCAACAATTTAATTATGGGACCTGCCCTGCTGGTGGCATTCAATACTATAAGGAATACTTGTTCTAACGTGGGTACATAAGCTAGTGAATTGATTAATTTATTTTTGTGGAAGAAAAACTCATGTGTCCTGTCATAATAAATGATAGACATAACACAATCCACCACCAATAACAGGCAGTAGGCTTTTTACAAACCAAGCTCACACCCTCCACCATCTCCCCTTTAGTTACACTTATTGAAGCAACAACATGGTGCAGAGCGGCAGGGGGTGGATAATGAAGTGAACCTGATGTTAGCACAGCTCCGTGCAATGTATTTCTCAATAATGTACCTATTTAACGGGGGAGAGGGGAGGCTCGCTTTGTGAATTTGAACAGTAATACTCCAGGCATAACGGTCAGTAATCTGTGCACAGGTGGCTCTTTTTAAAGAGGATGTTCCTGAAACAAAACTACAGAATTGTCCTAGAAATCTGAATAAACATCCTCCTTGATTACACAGGTAATACAAATTAGAGGGAGCATTGATGGCTGATTGAACTGAACCCCCATTCATTGATATCCTTGCTGCAGATGTTTTAAATGGGGCGATCTCCCTCCTGGGATATCAGATCTTACACCCGAACAAGGCACACAGAGACAGAGCCTTTAATGTATGGTCTTGTGGCCATTTAGGCCTATCTCACTGGCCATTTATGGACATAATCCAGAGGGCTCCAATGTGACTGACACACGTTTGATTCTGTCAGGTCACCTGACCTAAAAAATCTGGATAATGAAACAGAAAGGTGTATGTCCAGTGGGGTCTGCAGAGCTCAGCTGTGTCCCACTAATTAGGGTGAGAGACGGAACTGAACATTCCGACAGAACATTCTGTAAGCGGTCAGAGCTCGGGAAAAGACGTTTCCATCAAACATGAAATTGGCACTTGGAAAAACGACAGTGTATTAAAGCCAAGTGCACATAGCCATGCAGGATCTTTTATATTAAAACATTCATCACAGGGTGACAGCTCTCATTTGCAGAGATGGAAATGATTAGATTGAGAATGTAGCCTGTCTGCCCAGCGTTTTTAATGTCTCTACTTACAGCAGCCTGACACTACTTCATACCATTCTAGATAACATGCAGGGAAAACCTTCCTATATCTTCCCAATAAAGTACGGACTGCCCCCTGAATCCCCCCATTATAGGGTTTCCAGATCAGTGAAAAACCAGAGGACGCCTATAAGAAAACACATGCAGCGAGACTGAGTCAGCAGTAATGCAGTTTCAATGCAATCACATAAATCACATTTATTAAGAGCGTCCAACTTCAAGTCGAAGAGTTCTAGATGTTTCCCGCTACATGTATTACTTCTCTAGCGACGACCATTGAGGAACTGCTCAGGAAACTTTCAATTAGCGCCATTTGCCGGTTGTCTGAAAGTGGCCTTATTGGGCCATATTTATGTATAAACCAGCAGTATTGCAAGTTAGCAATACCTTGCGTTATCGGTAATGTACGACAGTGCGCGGTAATTTACTGCTCCGATTCTACATTTGCGGTTAACATACATTAATTTATAAATGTTCATTCATAGAATACCATGCGGTAGTAAAATATCACAATGGTATTCTATGGGGTATCGTAAATTAAAGGGTATCTCCACTGGTTTTGGTAAGTTTTCGGAATCCATTTCATGAAGAACGGAGGTAAAGGAGCTGTGCCTTACCTTCCGTTCTTCAATAGAACACACAGGAGCCAGGAGAGAAGGTAAGAACTTACCCCTCGCTCGCTCCCCCGGCGCTTAGTCTGACAGGTCCCGACGGACCTTGGCTTCTAATGCACATGCGCGATCTATGCGCATAGAAGACAAGGTCCGTCGGGACCTGTCAGACCAAGCGCCGGGGGAGCGAGCGAGCGGGTAAGTTCTTACCTTCTCTCCTGGCTCCTGTGTGTTCTATTGAAGAACGGAAGGTAAGGCACAGCTCCTTTACCTCCCGTTCTTCAATAGAACTGGATTCAAAAAACTTACAAAAACCAGTGGAGATACCCTTTAACGATTTTATTAACGATCGTCAAAGGCACAGTAACGATAAGTGATACCGCGTCTTTATAAATATGTCCCATAAAATAACAAAGTGGTAATAGGTATACAAATGCAATGCGTTAAGCCACTGACCCCATACAATATCACACTATCTGTACACTTAATACATAGTAAACAGAGTAGTATTATGAATGAAAAGCCTCCCAACCACGTCAAGGTACCTGGAAGGTACCGTTAATAATGTATCCAAGTGTACAGATAGTATGATATTGCGTGGGTAGAAGTTCCACAGTAGGTCTGTGTAATTTAACCTAAGAACAAAAGATTGTACAAATGTGTACTGATTGGCGATTTCAGCTGAGTATATTTAAATGTATGGGTGCTCCATGTACGAGCAACCATACATTAAATGTCAGTAATCCGAAACGGACATTCGGTATTCGTCATGAATGATCCCATAGTCCTTCTATTGTATTAGTAAATACAGATAGTGATTATTATTTTGCCTCGTTATTTATTAAAACTTCGGAAAAAGTTGGAAAATAGCCAAACCGCTATATTGCTTTCTATGTGTTTTTATCGGAGTTATTCTGACCATACACTTATAAAACTTACCTGCGATGTGACGGAGAAAAAAATGCCTTGCCTGGTTGCTTTGGAACTTTGGGCCATATTTATAAAGCGCAGTATCACAATTTAGCCGCGGTCGTACATTTACACCAAATGTTCATTACTTAACCAATCAAAACCAATCGTTAAAGGTATCGCTTTTTTAAATAGGGCCCTTTGTTACAAATCTTCGCCTGAAATGTTTCTGTAAATATCGGGATTTCATTGTTGGTTTTTCTTCATGAACAGCTGTTTACTTTTTCAATCAGTTTTACTTCCTGGGGAAAAATAAAAATGGTGGAGAACGATTGGATAGTTTTCCCATGAGATGCCTAATCTGTGAGATAAATACATCCTGTGCCCACTGAGATGGGAATGGTTTCCTTCTCTGATAAAGCCACGGCGAACAGAAACAGCAGGGACGAGTTTAGCTTCATATATAATAATATTACAGGGGTTGCGATAAGTTTCTTAAAGGGAATTAGTTGTAGAGGGTGGGTACAATGGCTGTAGGTGGAATGAAATTATAGCAGTAGAAGAAGCCATTTGAAGGGCTGGTTAACAGGAGCCAATTTTTCAGCCCAATCAACTTACCAGATACTTTAATTGGATCATCCATATTATCATTGATCATTTTCAACATTTGCTGTGTCCAAAAAGTAGAGGTTGATAATGTATTGGGGGACTTGGCTTCCACCTACAGGTCTGGTACCCACCCTCTAAAAGTAATTCCACAGGGCACACGATCGGTTGGGCCACAACATCAGTGTGCAGACATTTTTACTGCCAAACGGTATATACATTGGTTAATGTCAGACAGAATGATCAGATGGCATTGAAAGGCTGCGTTTTGGAAGGGGATGTGCTACAGGTTTTAAAACTCAGCAATCTTGCTATTGCAATGAGGGCCTTTGAAATTTCATTATTCATTCTGATGACATAAATATATTTGTATTATTGTGTGTATGGTTGCCATGGAAACAGAAGGTGGGTGCAGGGTTGTAACAGAAGTACAATTTCCTCTACCTGTAATGGTGTCCAGCTGCATCTTTGGTGCCTTCTTTATGTCCGCCAACAGAGTTTGTGTAGATGCACACAATTGCACAATATGTTTTGAGTGTGCAAGGCTCTTTATCAAGTGCTTGGGTTTAATCAGTAAGTGTGTGTACCCATGTCTGTGTGGTGTAAGGGGGTATGTTTCTTCATTATAAAAGTTTACTTTATGTAAGAGTGTCATGGAAACAGAAATTGGGTGTTAGATACACACACCTACTGATGTGCCACATCTCTGTGTGGTGTTAGGGGTATGGTTTTAGGTCTCTGACCATAAAACTAACCTTTTGGGATGATTTTATATGTGTTTGCATTGGAACTGTAAGAGTGGGTGGTGTAGGGGTGTGTATGTAGGTGTGTGTATCTGGGTATGTGTAGGGGTGTATATGTAGGTGTGTGTATCTGGGTATGTGTAGGGTGGTGTAGGGGTGTGTGTATCTGGGTATGTGTAGGGTGGTGTAGGGGTGTATATGTAGGTGTGTGTATCTGGGTATGTGTAGGATGGTGTAGGGGTGTATATGTAAAGGGGTAGGTGTGTGTATCTGGGTATGTGTAGGGTGGTGTAGGGGTGTATATGTAGTTGTGTGTATCTGGGTATGTGTAGGGTGGGGGTATGTCTCTGTATTTATGATGGTAATATTAACTTTTTTATGATATAGGGTTTGGCTTGCCATTGAAACAGAAGGGTGGATTGTGTTAATGAAGTATCGGGAAGTGTCTACCTGTGTCTATGTAAGGTGAGGGGTATGCTTTTGCATTTATGTCCATAAAACTAATGTCTAGGGAAATTGCATCAAGGTGAGGCCAAGGCTACCAAGCATATAGCTGACAAAATGGAGCAACTTCCAACAGATTCTAATAGCACTTACCAACAGCTGCAATCTCTGGATCAATTGCGAACAGGTGCTACCTGTTGTGTGACTTTAAAGGTGGCCGGAACCGCCTCTCCTGTTCTTCTATGCGACCGACATGCAATCTCAAATCCCATTCATTTTGCGATCGCATGTTCGCATAGAAGAACAGGAGAGGCAATTCCTGCAGGATAACCCATTTAATTGTATCTATCTGTAGTTCATGCCCATCCCAGAACCATGGGAAACCCTTTCAGGTCTGCAGGTAGATTGTCATATCTGCAGAATGAAGTTAGCACAAAAGACTATAACAAAATAAAGGATCAGAAAAAGTTCTTTGGATACTAATGGTGCCCATACACTACATAGATTAGATCTCATCCATCTGGGAACCACCTTGCCTGCAATTTTACGCAATGGATGGGCCAGACGGGAAGTCGCATGGTAAGAACCTCTGCCTGGAAAATGCAGTCTTTAGACATTAAATAGATTAGATGTTTGTCTATAGATAAGCATCTAATCTATCTAATGTCTTCCTAGTCTATGGCCAAAATTACAGTGCGGAAACAAACAAAAAACAAAAGCTCCTGTCCAAGATGATAAAGTGTTCAGATAAAAGGCTTAGTAAAATCTATGAGAAGCTGAAGCCTATCAACATGGCACCTAATTCAGGAACAGTGCAGTCACTCTTCTTACACTTAACAGAACAAGAAAGTAGAATATTGTATTAGGCTGGGTACACATGGAGGGACTATTTGTCCCGACCGTGCTCTCGGTACGAGAGAGTGCTCGGCCGGGACAAATGTCTATTGGTCGCGTCAACAGTGGCCGCGGCCGACAGTTCATATTACCGATCATGCAGTCCCATGGGGAACCGCTCGATCGATCGTGATTTACCGACATGTCCGATCGTCTGATCGAGGTCTGTCGCCCCACACCAGCAGATATTTTCGGCCGACTGACTGATAGTGCCGCAAAATATCTGCTGGTGTGTACCCAGCCTTAATTTGTAACAAAAAAGGGTTGAGATTTCGAAACATAAGTAAGTACATTATACCTAATCTCCTTTTCCCATTTCTTTTTACGAGGTAGAAGAACCTGGTGTTCCACATTCCCACACAATTCCTAAGGGGGGAACCCAAACCAGAAGACAAGGATCCAGA
This sequence comes from Hymenochirus boettgeri, assembly GCA_019447015.1. Taxonomy (NCBI): domain Eukaryota; kingdom Metazoa; phylum Chordata; class Amphibia; order Anura; family Pipidae; genus Hymenochirus; species Hymenochirus boettgeri. The sequence continues at coordinate 33,288,591 of CM033470.1, read as the reverse complement.
AGATGGAACTACGGGCCATATTAATTAAGCAATACCGGGCATTATCAATAATGTTCGAGTATAAACTGAGGTACCTTTTTTTACCTGAAAAAAAGGAGTAAAAGTGATTGACTCGAGTATAAGTCGAGGGTAGAAATTATGACCACTACTGCCCTCTGATTCTGTATTGTTTTGAGGCTTTAGTTGCCCTTTAAATGGACAGCAAAATTCCAATACAGTAGTCCCATACAGTAATAGAATACAGTATGTTTATTACTGTATAGGACTACTGTATGGGAATACTGCTGTCCATTTAAAGGGAAACTAAAGCCTCAAAACAATACAGAAACAGAAGGCAATATTTTTAACAATAGATACAATGCTCCTGATTCTGTATTGTTTGAGGCATTAGTTGCCCTTTAAATGGACAGTAATCCCATACAGTAAGCCCTATTTCTTGGCACTCCAAATGTTTGGAAACTACAACTCCCAGCATCCTTTAGTGTTTCCAAACATCTGCAGTGGAAAGGAATTGCCACTGCAGTCTGCAGGGATTACTGTACCTCCTCCCCCTCCAAGAGCCCCCCCAGTGTTGAATTGCCTTCTCCTACCTTCTCAGTAATCCAGCCGCTCGCTCCACTTCCTTTGCTCTGCCACATTCTCTGCTGACGGGCGTCACTACTCGGCACCTTCCTTACTTCCCAGCGCTGAATAGTGACGTCAGCCAGCAGAGGCCGCTGAAGCAGGTAAGTGATTGGCCCGAGTCTAAAATATATACTTGAGTATATACGGTATGATTGTTTGTGGTGGTTTAGGCATGGGTGCCATGGAAACAAAAGGGTAGTTTGGCTTGTGAGAGGCTCTGCAGATATTTACAACTCTGCATTCACCATAGCAGATGGCAGAAGGGAATGCTGGGATTTGTAGTTTGCAAACACCTGGAGAACCACAGGATGGACATCCCTGCTAAAATACAATGTCAAATTCATGCTAAACAGAGCCGAATTAGGACCCCCCCCCCTCTTCCTTAGCACACCACCAGTAACCCCAACCCCATTTGGCAAACCACCAGTACACAATACACCCCTTGGCATACCACAAGCAAAAAAACAACGCGTAGCTCACTGAACTTCCAATGATGGCAGCGTCGGGAAGCCTGGGCCCAGTAGTTAGTGTAGCCTCGGGTGCATTTCATTAAGAAATTGACAGTTTTGATTTGATCACATGACCCTGAAACATCAGAATGTTCATGTTTGAGGATTGGACCCATTATAGACAATGGGTAAGTATGTCCTGGACACACCAGATAACACGGTATTGGTAAAGCATTTTAATGGCAATTTATGCAATTATTTGTCTGCTGATATGAGGGCACCACTAATAAATATAAATTGCAGGGGCTGATTGTATTCAAGCTGCATTAAAGAAAAAAAAACCTCTATATTATATATATATATATATATAGATATTATATATATATAATATATATTATATATACACCACACTATATATGGGTTGAGATAGATTGTTTTAGTCTCTCTCTATATATATATATAAACTTTATACCCGCATTTACCTATTTTATATACTTTATATTATATATATTTTTATCTTCATAAGAGATTGCATTGTGTTTTTAGGAGCTACCAACGAGGTGGGTGTATAGGATATTACAGTATAGTCTATATGTATGTGTGCACTATATCACTATTACCATTTAAATGACCATCAATAAATGTATATAAAGTATAGCACTGACTTATATTAGGTAGAAGACAAAATATGCAACTTATACAAAATATATCAACTTACTTACAGAGTTGATATTCCTATTTTAATATGGGATAGTCAAAATGGGAGCTTAAACCACACCCCTGTGACTGCTAAGGGGTCTCCATGTGGATACTGAATGGAAGTTGTAATGTTAGTATAACATCCAATGGTGTGCTGTTTGTAAACCATGTGGCAATCTTAGCCAATCAAAAAAAATCTGAATGCGTTCTGTATGCTATAGAGGAAGTGACGTGTATGTAGGAAAGAGATTAGAAAGGATGATACTTTTGCATGTAGCTGGGAGAAAAATGTGTATATATGTTATATTATTAGGGCAATGCTATTATAATTACATGAGGCTGTGAGGTACCTTCCCTGTGCAAAGGTTTTATGTCCACACATAACAAAACATATACATAACTTCCACTTTGCACACTTTTTCCAATAAGTGTGTGTATAATATACACACACACACACACACACAAAACAATATTCTCTCTCTCTCTATATATATATATATATTGGATGATCATTCTTTCTCTATATTTTTTTTCTCTCTCTCTCTCTCTATATATATATATATAAATTGGATAACTCTATATACAGTAAACTGAATGCTGGTTTTCCATCTCCCTCTCTCTATATAAATTGGATGATAATTCTCTCTATATTTTTTATTTCGCTCTATAAATTGGATAATTTTCTCTATATACCGTATTTCTCTCTATAAATTGGATAATTTTCTCTCTATATACCGTATTTCTCTCTATAAATTGGATATTTTTCTCTATATACCGTATTTCTCTCTATAAATTGGATATTTTTCTCTCTATATACCGTATTTCTATAAATTGGATATTTTTCTCTTTATATATATCGTATTTCTCTCTCTATAAATTGGATAATTTTCTCTCTATATATACAATATTTCTCTCTATAAATTGGATAACTTTCTCTCTCTATATACCGTATATATCTCTATATAAATTGGATAATTTTCTCACTATATATATACCGTATTTCTCTCTCTATAAATTGGATAATTTTCTCTCTATACTGTATATACCGTATTTCTCTATAAATTTGATTCTCTCTCTATATACTGTATACCTCTATATAAATTGGATAATTTTCTCTCTCTCTCTATATATATATATATATACACAGTATTTCTCTCTATAAATTGGATAATTTTCTCTCTATACTGTATATACCGTATTTCTCTCTATAAATTGGATAATTTTCTCTCTCTATATACCGTATTTCTCTCTCTATAAATTATATTATTTTCTCTCTATATAAATTGGATGATCACTCTCTCTCCCGGTTTGTTGCAGTAATAAAACTAGTGCAATAATAGCTAAATCCCTCCATTCTTACCTCTATTGCATCCAAGTGATTGGAAGCATCTGGGTGGCTGTTTGAAGGCAGGTGAGAGTGTTGCTCCTGCACTGTTACTGTGTATATATATATATATATATATGTATGTATATGCGGCATAGATTATTACACAGCTCTGATATTGTAAAGGAATTAGGAGGTAAAGGGCCATGAGCTGTTGTCAGCTCATTGTTTATAATGACATCCCTTGCTGAGAACCATTCCCTCTATATCTTTTCCCTACAATCCATCCTCTTCATAGGGGGAATAACTATGTGTAAATGTGGCAATTACATTTAGTGCCCCCTGACTTAATAGCTTCCTGCGAAACCTTTATAAACCTGTCTCCATTAAACATCTGAATTGAGTCTTGAATTAAAAGATACAAAAAACTGTAATTGTCAGCTCCCATTCATTTTATCCTGTTTAACCACAAGCCGTATTTAGTTACAATGCAAATTAACTTGATTTATTGGATGTCACTTTCTTCTCTTCTGTTGGATTAGTAATTATTAATTTATTGTCCTTGATTGTTTTGTCTTCTGCTTCTTATAAATGAATGGCGTTTAATCTATGCCAATAAAAACTAATATTTCTAGAGAGAACGGTTGTCTCCAAAAAAGTTAAAGTGAAGTAAAAGTCTGTTGTCTTCCCTTCAAAATGAGCCCTGGTTTACTTCTCTAAGGGCCTGATTTACCCAGGCGTGCTGTGCTAACAATAGGGGTTAAACTCGCGCTAACTAATATTGAATAGGTTAGCGCAAGTTTAACTCCATAATTGCACTGGCTGCACCAGTTTCACAAAAGACACCCGTGCAACCGGAGCAATCTATTCAATAAAGGATTTGCACCACTTTTAACTCCACAATTTAAGACCAGCTAATGGCTGGTCTTAGGGCCTCATTTACCCAGAGATGCAAATTGCTCTAGGCAAATGTGGTTTCTGGTATTTAATACTGGATTTGCACCTGGTGGTAAATCCCAAAAGGGATTTTACCCCAGCGCCACTTTAATACCAGTCATTAGCTGGCCTTATATTGTGGAGTTAAAAGTGGTGCAAATCCTTTATTAAATAGATTGCACCGGTTGCACAGGTGTCTTTTGTGAAACTGGTGCAACTTAATTATGGAGTTAAACTTGCACTAACCTATTCAATATTGGTTAGAACAAGTTTAATCCCTATTTTTAGCACAGCACGCCTGGGTAAATCAGTGCCCTTAAAGTGGCACTGCGGTAAACTCCCTTTTGGGATTTACCACCAGGTGCAAATCCAGTATTAAATACCAGAAACCACATTTGCCTGGAGCAATTTGCACCTCTGGGTAAATGAGGCCCTAAGTGCAGACTGTCAAAAATGATGGTTATTTTTTTTATTTTTATGGCTCATCACAAAACCAGGGATGAAGTGGGGTGAAAGCCCCCCATTCTGTAGGCAAGCGGACCTGAGGCTGCACAAACACGGTTGTACGATACAATGATTAATAAAAAAAAAAAAATTAAACTTTCCCGATAGGGAAAATTATTGTATAATTGTCAGCCGATCTCCCATACACAGGCCAATGATCCTACAATACCTGGATTGTATGACCAGAATCATAGTGTGTATGGCGACCATTAGGCTTGGTACACACTGGCAAAATTTTCAGACCAGCTGTGTGATCTCAGCTCAAGTCGCAGAAACTGAAATTTACGTGGATGTCAATGCTTCGAGAGCAATCTGTCACCATGTCAATGAATTTGTAAATTAATTTACAGCACAAATACATTTACAACACAAATAAAAAAAGGAGAATGTTCATTAATGCAACGTTCCACAACATTCTATCCAGTTTTTTTGTTTTTTTTTAATTTATTTATGTAACACAGTGTAGAAAGCTATTAGTTCATAAGCAATGATTCTGTACAATCACCCAGCAGAAAGTTTTTTTTAATTTTGTAAAGAATCTCTGCTAATTTTCAACCAGTGGGGCACTTTTCTTTTTCTTTTTCCCTCTGTTTTAAAACCAGGGTAAAAAAAAAAAAAAAAGTGCTTAGAATTATCAGAGATTTCCAATAACCCACCCCCTGTAAAAGCCGGAAGGAACCGCAAAACATTGTGTCGCAGGCGCATCCAGCGCTAAATGAAGTTTTAAACTTAAAAGGTACATGAAAAAAAAAATTATATATAAGGGTTCTTTTTTTTTTTTTTACATTTTGAATTTCATTTCGCAGTTCCTAAAGTGTGCACATAAAACAGGCACGAAGAAACAAATGTGTATTTCCCATGATTTTCTACAGCACTAAAACAGCAGGACAATCTGTACATTAACACAGTAGAGAAAAAAAAATATTATGTAAAATTTTATGAAATACAGTAAAAAAAAAAAAAAAAAAAAAAAAATCTAAAAATTTTAACCTTAAATGCATAGCAGTGGTGGGAAAAAAAAAATTGTACTCAGCAAATGGGGAAGCAGCAAGAGCCTCACATACAGAAAATGCCATCCCCAGATTTTTTTTTTTCAATCATGTCTTAAATTTTTTTTTCCTTTTTGTCACAAATCACAAGAATAATATACAACTGGTCAAGGAACAACATGATAAATAATCAGGTAGAAGGAAAGCTAGTCATGCATTAGTTAAAGACGGCTAAACTCTTTACATTACACAAAAACATTCATTGATAATGTCATGTAAAGACTCAACTTTTAAGAGAATACCTTACTGATTTTTTTGTATTAGTTTGAGTTCGAGCATCTACTTGTGTTACAGCACAGCTGTCAAAAAAAGGCGAAAACGAGGAAAGTTATGAAACAGTGGTGAATTGTTGTTTTGAAATTCTCTCAACACAATTGATTTTTTTTCCTTTTTCTATATTTATATATGTATAGAGCTTAACACCGATGAGTAGTGAAGCAATCATTGGCTGTCCAAATCGTGAGGCTGTCTTGGGGCTCTAGTTCTGCATCTGTTCGAAGAACTTGTACGTTGGATTTTCGTAGCCATTCTGTTGCATCTTGGTCAGGTGGCGCTCTTCAGGGGTGACCGCTGCATCAACCTGAAAGGGAAATATGTATTTAGATAAATATGAAATTCCCAAATAGAAAATAGCTACAACCTAAACTGCTAGATCCTTACCACTGGGTTTACCTAGATTGCCTACAATGTAACAATGAAGATCCATTCACCAGTTCGGTTCACCCTGTTTATCGTGTGTCTGGGGCCTGATCAATCCGAAGACACTCTGCAAGAAGGGCATGTTTCCATTGGTCAGGTTGAGGCAGAGTTAGAACAGATCAGTGAGTAGGACTTCAGCATTGTATTGCTGGCAATCTAAACCCAGAAAGTTTAAGTCCTCACCCCATATACTTTTATGGGGTTTATTGGGAATGAGGTGGGTGGGATCAGGATATAATGTTTTCCTCTGTGATTATCTGAATTAGCCACAGGCAACCTCTATTATTGGAGGATCTAAGATGAAGCTTTAAAGGGCATGTCTACCCCCTGTGCACTGGTATGCAGAGTCAGTCATTGGCTGTGACATCACCATCACGGCAGTGCCAGAAACTCAAGGAAGACTGGCTTCAGGAACAGGAAGTAAGTATAACAATCTCTGGAGGGGAGGGGGGGTAGATTTGTATTCTGGGTGTGAACATGCCCTTAAACATTACCCATCTCTGACTTATTATTACAGGCCTCCGAAAGGTATGACAAAGAATAATGTCACAATTCCATGGGGTCTTTGAGCAATGTGGAATTCCTGACATAGAAAACAGACTGAATACACAAAGTCTCCCCGGAGCCTGGGATAGACAACAAAGCACAGTCTGTGTCATATTTACAGATTTATAAGTCAAGGCTGTAAAGTACAAGCTGCTGCCACTGTCATTAAAGACTTAACCAGGGCTTTGTATGCACATCCCTTACCTCTACGACGCCATGATGGATGGATGTGTACTGCTTCTTCTTCAGCATCACCAGAGTGATGACTATCACTGTTGCTATGACAACACCTCCTACCATCAGTCCGATGATAGCGCCTTTGTTTGATCCTGCTTCCTCTGAAAAAAAGACCTGTAACACAGACAGACACCTTACATTCTGCTTTAGGGGAAAGAGAATGAACAGTTCCTCATTCAATATGAAGCAGAAAACGGTTTCTAGAGAGGACAGGCAGCTGCTCCCCTTTGGGCACTTTTACGTATTTACCGTGTGCATGGAAATGTTTTGTGTACCATTCAGGGAAAAGGGTTTGTGTTAAAGTCAAAGGTTCCCTTGCTGGGAATCGTAGTTTAGCTACAGCTGCCAGGCAAACACAAGTCTTTTTTTAGTCCCTTTCTGATTAATAACATGTCCTATGGAAGGGACATACAGTGATACAGGGTTCAACCCCCAAGCCCATTACATACCAGTCTCTGATGGTGAACTTCATAGCCAGCGTCATGTCTGTATTCTGAACTCATTTTCACTTCTGAAATTTCTTCTGTTTTGATATTTGTAAGTCCCGATCCTGATAAACACCAAATGCAACGTAACAATTGAAAAACACAAACATCGAAAAGCCTCATTTTACATTTTAAGCTTCCATCATGAAGCATAAAGATTTGTATAATACTCACCGACAATACATGTACAGTGTAATAATAAATACACAAAAGAGGTTGTCATCATTTCTGTGAGGAGAGCCAGCGCAAGGTTAACAAGATACTTTCCGGCTTCCTCAGCACTATCATAGCTGTGTACACACCATGTAATTTTTTGACCTGATCGACCGTTAGTTCAGTGTATCGGGGCAATCGGGACGAAAATATTGCATGGGTTTTTGGCCAGATCTGAGTGACATCCGACCGTTCATTTTAATGGCCGAATGGGCCCCCATCACTGCATGTCCCAGTCTATGTATAGACATTTATATTTTAGGACTAGGATTACAATGTCAGATCCTCATGCATCAAATCAAAGGAATTAGAAACGTTAAGCATTTCATACAACATCCACTGCCTATCCATCCATGGCTCTCGGCTGTTTATATACCCATCAAGCTGTTCACCATGCAATCCATAGGGATTAATACTTTACTTGACCCCATAACATCTAAGACAAAACGCAATTACATACCTGGCCGGGTGGTCAGTCCTCTATCTGGGGCAGGACGAGCATCGACTGGCTCAACTGAACATGTGCAGGGAAAGATAAGCAAACAAAGAACAAGTCATTTAGAAAAGTGATTAAGAGGTTTCTCATAAAAATAAGAAAAGACGCGTGACAGCAATTCACAGGGCAGCACCAGCTTGGTATATCGTGTGCAAGGGCCATGCTATACTATGAACAGGTGCTAACATGCTCATGGGTTACTGGGTTTACTTTGCATGTTAGAGATGCTTGTTCTGCACATAGAACACGTTTTACCCAAGCTGATAATTTTCCCCAACCAATCAGATGTTATTACTAGTCTACTACAGTTAGAAAACATTTCAATTGGTTGTTGCAGATTAAGGGCTAAGCCACACTGATGCCCTTTTAAGAGAGATCTGATTGCGTTTTTAAAAGCGAACACCAGTGTGTGCGCGATCCGCTAATCTGAGTGCATGCGATCCGCATTTTTTTCGCAATCACATGTGCTCCAATCGTGAAACATCAGGAGATCGCGGTTGTGTGTGCACTGCAAGGAGCTCTTGCACACCGGGAACGCACGTGCAATTACGATCGTTAATGTGTGCGTGTTGCAGTGTGGCCTCAGCCAAGGACAAGGACACTGGCAAAACTGTGCACCTCTTATTAAAGGGTAAATATGGTCTACATAAAAGTGCTCTCTATTTAACTGAGCTATTTCATACCTTTCAAACACGATGATGTATCTTGCTTCTCTGGATAAGTTATAGGTTTGTAAACTTACAGTTCCTAGTCTGTCTGTCTTAGGCTCTGTGACAGTCACATGATCTTCTGTTTAAGAAGCCCCACCCCCAAAAACTGATCTCTTCTGAAGTTAGTTGTAGGACTGCAACCATTCTCTATCCTTTCCTCTACCTACTGGGTTGTGGCTAGAATGATTTAGAGGTTTGGGGGCAGGGCTTATGATGTTCTGTTCCAACAGTGGGCATGCTCCAACCTTAAAGGGTATGTCCACCCTTAAAATAATTTTTTAATATATGATTCCTCCTGTCCCCCCAGCCCCAACCGCTACATTTTTACTCTTAGAAAGTTCCCCAAACTTTACTTACCTCCCCTCTTTCCTCTGCCGGCCCTCTGCTTGCGAGAAAATGCAAGCAGAGGGGCGGGACCGGCAGTCGCGTCTGTGATTGCCTGAGCGGCAGCCAATCACGGACGCGGCTGCCGGGAGTTCATTTCGGCGGGGGAAAGAGGTAAGGTAAGTAAAGTTTGGGAAGCTTTCTAAGAATAACAATGGAGTGGTTGGGCCTGGGGGGACAGGGGGAATCATATATATTAAGGGTTTTACACTAGGGGGAGGGAATCCTGAGAGGGAGGGAGAGGGAGGGGGAGAAGGGCTGCAGTACGCATGCCAAACTTCTCCCGGAGGCCAGGTAGGAGGCAGAGTCCTATATGGACTCTGCTATCCTCCTGGTGGGCAGTTTTTGGGACTTTGGGGGGGGGGGGGGGCCTCCGGGGAAACTTATGGGGCTGGGTTGTGGGGGAAGGATAAAACTACACAACACAATGGGGCCAGTAGTGGGGGGGATTATAGTTTTGGGGGTGGACATGCCCTTTAAACTTGAAAATGCTGAAGCTGTCACGGATCACAGTGTTAGCAAGAAAAACCACACTTTATACTGCTGTAACTTTAGATAGGCTGAAGCTAGAAGTCATTTTAAAGGTAGGAGTGTGCCCTAATAAACTTCTATGGAGACCACAGTTCCCCTTTAAATAAGTATAATAACGGTCTCTGAATAGAAAATGACAATAAAATGAATAAACAATGAAATGATGCTTCTTTACAGAACCCCAGAAGTTTTAAAGTTTACACAGACGAAAAACGGACACAAGAATGAAAGAACAGTTGCTTTTGATTTACTTGAATATGTATTTCAGGTTGTAAACTAAAACTGAAAAATAATCCACCATGCAGTAATATAGGGAAATAAACCTGATTCACACAATATCATGAAGAATTAAAAAACCCTATAAACTGAATCACAAGCATAAAAGAATTTTAAACGGTAACCACCAGAGAAATGTTCACAAAGGTTATGTCCGCCCCCAAACAAAAATGTTATATCGTGCAGGAAATGGCCGACAAACCTCAGCCTCGCGGGGTTCGTACAAATCAAGGCCATCCCCAAATGAACTTACCAGCCTTCATTCCCTCGCTGCCTTCTGTGCTTGCTACCACGCACGAAAGCAATCAGAAGGGGCTTGATTGGCATCCGCTCCTGTGATTGGCGAAGACATTCGCCAATCGCAGGATCGGATTCTGGTCAAGCCCCTTCTGCTTGCTTCCTTGCATGGAAAAGGCATAGAAGACAAGCAGGTTGTATAAACTTCACAAGGTCGAGGTTTTTGCCCACTTCCTGCAACATATGACATTTTTGTTTGGGGGGTGGACATAACCTTTAAGGTAAGTCACCACCAATCTCTTTTACAGGAAAAAAACAAACTGTTTGCCTTTGTACCAATTCATTTTATATTAAAGACAATAAAACAGAATTTTTAAATAAAAATAGTTTGGAAATTTTTTCAGATCTAATTAATGACTCACATTACAATCTACCGGCAACACAGAGGAAATCACTGACAAACAGTTAAACTAGGTACACACATTACTGATAGAGCCGATCCCGCCAGTACTGACAGGATTGGTCCATTAATATGTGTACATGCAAAACGGCATTTCCAAAGCTGACGCACATCAAGGTGGGGCATGGTCAGCCCCTTGTACTAAAGTATAGGGAGTCAACCACAGGGTGTGTGGCAGGCCCTATACTTTATATCTAGAAAACGCTTGTGACCATTCACAGTCTGAAGGGAAGATTTCCATTGGATGGTCATGATCCAGATCAGTAGGAGACTATAACACCCTATTGTGTATGGCTGCATGGAACCATCATTCCATATAAAGAATATACAGAACTATCACTTCCCTCTATTTGCGAACTGGGTTCTGATGGAATCGGCTGTGAATTTGAAGTTGACCGTGTATGGCCAGCTTTATTCGGTTGCTCCAGGGACAGGGATATAAACCACCGCACTTAAGGGTGTAAATGGTAGATTAAAGGTATAAATTAATTGGCCAACCACCACAAAACTACAAGTGAAAATAATAAATATTTGTGTAATGATTGGTAGAATGAGAAAAACAATCTAACTGCACAAAACACTTTCCTGCGAGTCACAGGCTATTAAAGCTCCTGTTTAGGTTATTGTGTCTCTCTTACCTTCATTTTCGGTGTTTGCTGGAACAGAATCTACACCAAATGAATGCCAAGGCTGCAGATCCTCTACATTAAACTCTCCATCTACTGGAAGAAGCTCAACTGTTGTCTTGGTCTCGGTGAGAGATGGCATAAGAGCATCCTTCCCATAACTGACTCTGTGTTCGCTGACCATGTTAGACACCATGTCATCTGAGTAATTCTGTTCCTTTTGGAATAATTCATCTAGAAGAGAAAAACATAAAAACCAATGTCCAAACTGACTGGAGCCAGATAGGCCACTTCTCTTGCAGTTAAACACCCTGGGAGAGAGTTCCCACCGAAACTCAACCAAATGCCAGTAATAAAATACATTCCATTGGCGTGTAATTGTGGGTTTGTATCTTAATATATAAAATGGGCATTTAGAGGGGCCTCTATGCAGTCAGGATAGTATTTAATTATCGTAAAACTAAAGCCTCAAAGGGATTTTCTTACCCTTAAAAGAAATGTTGCTAAAATAATGTACATTACAATATCCTGGAACCAACTGGAACACTGTACTTGGTAATATGCAGCATGCAAAATGAACACAGCCAAGATCATGGTAATTCAAACTATAGCAGTATTTGTTTGTGTCTTTGTTCTTTCTGATATGAATTTTAGGCTTCACTACAAGAATAAAGGCTTCACACATTAGATAATTGTTGTACGAAGCAGACACACAACCACTTCACCTGACAATGAGCATGTGTACAGAATGTACTCTACATGGCTGCCTGGCAGGTCATATAATGTTGGGGATGCCTTTGTTCTCCTGTACTGTAGGAAGTCTGGCGGTCACTTCTTCCTCCCGTCTGCATTTAAACAAAACAGGCTGCTCACCCACTGCCAAGCTTCCTACATGTATCGATTGCTCCAAAAGACAACAATATGTGTACATGGCTTAAGACTAACGTGTTGAACTAAATAGAATTTGTAATTCCTGGCCATGTACGTGTTTGAGGTTTTATAGCGAATCTTCCCTCAGGACAGCAATGTCCCTTTAATATAGATTGCCCTCCTATGGCCGACATGAATAAAATATTGTCTGTATTACAGGGTTTCAGTATTGCCATTGCATAACATTATTACTCCCATTACAATATAGATCTGCTGACATGAATATTAAAAAAGGTTCTGCGTATGATGGATGAGCCACGGGCTGGCTTAAAAATTAGCCTTGAGCTTGATAAAATTGGAATGATAGTAACATTATAGCAGCAGCAGGTTAGAATTAAATAACTGGATGGAGAAACAGAGGAAGAAAGAACAAATGACACCCACTAAACGTTATTGAGGAATATTTTTGAACTGCCCATAAAAGTGCCATTCTGGAAAAAAAAAATCTATTGAAGATATGGGGGGTAAGGTTTGCGGAAAGCTAATTTTAACAGCATTCTCGGATGTTAATCCCTTTCACAAGGAAGGGCAGTGTGCAGGGGTGGGAATTTGCTATGCCGAGTTGGCAGGTTTCCCTGCAGAGATTTAACAGATAGAAGAGCTTTTAATGAGCTATGATTCTCTAATAAAGAGGAGGATGAGATTTGGGAAGGCAGCACGAGTTCTAATCACATTGTAGAATGCACATGACCAAATTATACAGGATGGATGGCAGGACAATGAGCATTAGGGCTAAAAAACAATATTGCAATTAGAGCTAAAATAAAAAAAACTCAAATCTCCCTGAGAAATCCTAATCCTGGTTAGAAAATGAAAGGGCGAAACAAGGGTAATCCTATGTCTATGCGAGAGGTTTGTTCAAATGTTATTACTTGTTTAATGCAAAGAATATTTTGTGTGATTAATTTGACCAATCTGGAAATATATAAGATCTGCAAATAAGTTTTTTTTGTACAGAATGCCTTTTAATATTATATACAATAGCTTAATAAAGTTTTAAAAGGGAACTGTGGTTTCCATGCAAATGGACTGTATTTAAAGGGCATGTCCACCCCAAAATGTAACTTTTGATATGTGGTAGGGCATGCTCCCCCAGCCCCAACCGCATTAATATAATTGTTAGAAAGTCCCCCGATTCTTACTTACCTGCCTTCTCTCCTCTGCCGCAGTGTTCAGGCCCTCTGCTTGCATGGAATTGAAAGCAGGGGGCGGGACCGGCAGCTGCATCCGTGATTGGCTGAGAGGCAGGGAGGGCTGCACTGAGCATGCCTCAACCTTGATGAGGTTGAGGAAGTCTCAGGCACAGCATGAGTCACACACTGCTCCTACACAGCAGTTTCCTGGACTTTGGAGGGGCACAGCAGGGGAACTATTTTGAGCAGGAATGTAAGGTAAGGATTGTTTTAAACTACTTGATGTGGCCAGTAAGGGGTTAAATTTTAGTTTTGGGGGTGGACATGCCCTTTAAAAAGGCACACTCCTAGCTTTAAAATGACTGCAGGATCATGCTTTTAGCTGCAGTGTATCCAAAGTTACAGCAGTATAAAGGGTGGTTTCTCCTGCTAGTACTGTGAGCTGTGACATCACCGGCACCACTGCTCTGCCCCCAAGTCTGAAGGTGGCCATACAAATGCGATTTCCATTGCAATGTGCAGACAGAGCACATTGGTATCTGTCGGCACATTGCATCGGGAACCGCCACACATGTAAACGTCCGATATAGGGATCAGTCGGTCATATGTCCATACACGTAAACGATCGTATCGGCTCACTTTGCTAAAGTAAAGGGAGCCAATAACGACCGACGGAAAAGCACATACACTTGAACGATAATGGGTAAATCCCGTCGTGGAACGACAGTATTTACCCATTATTGTTCATATGTACGGCCACCAAGTCTTGAGCATTGCTGGGACTAAGCATCATCAGCTGTAACAAGCTCCACCCCCAAACATGGGGGGACAGCATATCATGTGACATGTTTGCAGACTCAGACAGTCAGGACAGACAATATGAATAAAGGTGTATTGTAGGGACCTCTTCTTCAAGTATAGTTCTTACTGTTAACTATGACTTCACCTTTCCATTATGTACAGAACCACATTATCCTTTGGCCTCTGCTGACATTGCAATCCAGATGGAGGACGATCCTTTTAAAATTTAAATTTACCGCAAATGCAGCAATAAAAACAGCAGAAGTGGATATTGCCTGAACAGATCTCCGGGGAGATCAGAAGTTCGCTATAGATCTGTCAGATGGATGTGGTGTCATGTGAACGGCTAAAAATAAACGTAATTAAAACTCCAGGCAAGCAGAAAAAAAAGGGAAATGCTAAATAATCTCTGCCTATAGCTCTCTCACAGCTATATCCGATGACAGTTGTTACAGCTACGTTCTTTTGCTTTCAATTTCACAATAAAGATATTGTAAACGGTTACAGACGCCATTTCATTTCCATTATACGGATGTCTGTAGGTGGATACAAATTCTCCGTCTTAGATTAATGATATTATTGTTAAAGAATGAAGACCCATATGGGAACATCCATTGATGAATGATAGATTTAGATACTAGAACTACACTTTTAAAATAATAAATTTTACTTACAGACCAACTGCTTTATTAAAAGATGGCAGTTGGAGTTAATTGTGATATAGTTACATATTTAATTGGAGCAACATAACTGAGCCCTATCAGGAAAATACTGTCAGAAAGAAGATGGAAGATTCCTATATATCTTGTTCACATAAAGATCATTAGGGACCTGCTAGCATGACACATGACATTTATGGTGATACAGTACAGTTTTGTATTATTAATAGATACTCTAAATAATTAAAGGGGCATTATTTGTTCATTGGCTTTGCTGCCCAATTTTCCCACGAAACAATGCACTATACAAATGGATTGTTTCTGATAACTAAAACCCACATAAGCTCTCAAAGGATGCCAAATGTTAAAAAGAAAGCACCTGCCCTTTAATAGCCCTATTGATCTCCTTAATTCAGCAATGCTTATCGACTAGTGCACAATGATTCAATGACTTATAGCCTAGAAACAGATGATAATATTGTATTAATTGTCTTTCCCAGTAAGACAATTACCAACAATAAACTCTAAAATCTTTCTGTACAGAAATACTGAACCCTCTCCTTAAAGGGCATGTCCACCTTAAATATTAACTTTTTGTAGATTCCCCCCCTCCCCTGCCTACCCCCAACCACTGAGTTAGATCTATGTACAGTCCTTTGCTCCCAGGGCGCACTGATCCGGCTCTCTGCTTGCCCGAATTTGCAAATTTGGGATAGGAAGGGCTGCCCTGCACATGTCACCATTCCTCCCGGAGGCAAGAGAGGAGGTAGAGACATTTACACAGGAAGAAACCTCCTATTTTTCAGATTTCTGGACTTTGGGCAGCCACTACAGGAGAACCATAGGGAGCCGAGGAGAAAGGTAAGGATTTATTTTAAAACCCCACAGTGGGGCCAGTAGTGGGTTAAATTTTAGTTTTGGGGGTTGGACTTACCCTTTAAGCATGCTCAGCGAATTTAGAAAGAGGTGCTAAATGGTGGTTATAATATTACTGAACCAGGCTGCTAACAAGGTGGAGGGAGGTAAACTAAAGCACTATGCTCCAGTTTATATCCCCTCCAAGGTGATATTCTGCTTTAATACTTAATACTATGGGTCAAAAGCACTACATAGGAACACACCACCTTTCAACCACATCACAAGCACATAAAACCCATTTATTGGCTTGTAAAGGCATGTGTTATAAGCCACCATAACCCCCACCCCCAAAAATCAATATTTTCTGAAGCTAGTTACAGGCATGCTAATAATATCTGTACTTTTCTCTGCCGATGGACACTTTTCAGGCTTAAAGCTAGCTTTAAAAATGATAAAGTGATTTGGAGGCTGTGTGTGTGGGGGGGGTTATGATGCAGCTGATGATGATGCTTTGTCTCAGAAGTAGGATTCTAGTGGGCGTGCCCAAGCCTGGGGCTTGCTGGTACTGGTGATGTCACAGCTCACTGTGTAAGCAGGAAGCACCACATTTTATACTCCAGTAAGTTTGGCTAGAGTGCAGATAGAAGGATTGACCCAGAGTAATTTTAAAGGTAAAGCTGGGTACACATGATGAGATATTTGGATAGTTCAGTGTATCGGTCGATCGTACCGAAATTATCGCATCCGAATGCGGCTATGTCCGACCGATCGTTCGTCCGACCAGTCGCGGTAACTGTCGGATGCGGCTGCTTTTGCCACGACCGACAGTCCTTCCTCCTGGCCGACCGATCGAAAGTATCGAACGGTTGGTCAGGAGGAAAAATCGCTAGGTGTGTACCTAGCTTTAGAGTGCACTAAAGGAATAGAGTGCACTTGTGTAGAGACCACAGTCCATGAGTTCACCCCCAGGCGTCTCCCCACAGATATACTAGTTTACTAGTTATACAAGGTAAAATATATATTAAAAAAAAAAACTCTCAAGAGTTGTAGGTAAGTCCAACGCTATATTTTGTACAATAACCAAAAATATTAATACAAACAAAACTATATACAAAACTATACATCATTAATGAAACTTACCAACTTCATCTTGGATTTCCTCGGCAACAGCTGGAACTTTGTACAGAAGGGAGAAACTCTGGTTCATCCTCTCATTAATCACCCTGAGGTGCGTCATAACCTGATAAAACATGGATCAAAGGATGGCTTTAATAAATGTTGGAAAAAGAAATTCTTTGCACTTAATCTGCACACAATGCAATGCATCTGATCAAAGAGCACAATGTAAAGAATGGTCCATCAGCTGAGACTGTGCATTCACAGAAGAGCTTTTAATCAGGAGAATCTGCCAGTACAGAACAAACTAGATTTTCCTGTAATGTTTAAGTCACATGAAGATTTATCCTTCAATTATTTTCCTTATAACAGCAAATCACAGTCTATAGGTTAATGTGCACATACAGAGTTCCTGCTCTGTTTATTATCTTTCATAGGAATGAATACAAACATATTATTACGTGCCCATAGCAAGGAAGAATGCATTTTGCTCTCCGTTCATGCTTTCCAATCGTCAACGACATTGTAATGTTAATGTATATCTTGGGAAGTAAGCCCCCACTGTGTGCCCAACGGTTCGATGTGATTTCTAACGCATCCGTTTTTGTCAAAATTGCACTTAAAGGAGAACAATAGTGCATATAAAGTTTTTCCAAAAACAGTTAAAATGAAATGTGCTTGGGGCAGGGAGATAGGATTGGTAATTTCTACCTCCCAATATAATTTCTATGAGGAATGGCAAAATTAAGAAAACTTAGTGCTTCAGCACTATCTTTAATACAGGACACTAAACTGGCAGATGAAACCTTATGTGCTGTAGATCTCAAAGAAACAATATTGGCAGGTGATTATAATCAATCCAACTGTACCTCCCTGCTACACGTCCATTTTTAAAAAGTTAATATTTACATTATAGTTGTCCTTTAATACAAGTCCTCGACTCAAATGGAAAATCGGACACCATCCATAGGACATGCACTTTTTTTTACCCATTATCCTTTGGGAAACGCAGAAACTTAAAAGCAGATACATTGCTTTTTTGTGGGTTGCAGTGGGGCCTCAGCTTCAGACTCTATGAACAATGCCGATAAGCTAGGCAATGTCTGGGGTCTACGAAAAAATTACATTTGCTGTGTTCCGCAAGTCTGTAAACTGACCTGTACTTTTTTGGTAATTCTTTATCTGTAGTTTGTTATGACAGCCAGGATGATAAATAAGAATCTGGATAGAGGGGTGAGCAATAAATAATAACAATACCAATAAAAGTCTGCTTTCTAGTAGCGGAAGTCACTGACCTAGACCACTAGATAGTATTTTAAATATTAGCTTGAAAATTTGAAGGTGGACGGACAAGACTTAAAGGGTATGTCCACCCTTAAAAACATTTTTTGATATATGATTCCCCCTGTCCCTCCAGCCCCAACCGCTCTTCTTAGAAAGTTCCCCAAACTTTACTTACCTCCCTTCTTTCCTCCGCCGCGCTGCCGGACCTCTGCTTGCGAGAAAATGCAAGCAGAGGGTCGGGACCGGAAGTCGTGTCTGTGATTGGCTGAGCGGCAGCTAATCACGGATGCGGCTGCCGGCCGGGAGTTCATTGCGGCGGGGAAAGAGGGAAGGTAAGTAAAGTTTGGGACACTTTCTAAGAATAAAAATAGAGCAGTTGGGGCTGGGGGGACAGGGGGAATCATATATCTAAAGGGTTTCATGCTAGGGGGAGGGAATCCTGAGAGGGAGGGCAGTACGCATGCCAAACTTCTCTCGGAGGCCAGGTAGGAGGCAGAGTCCTATATGGACTCTGCTATCTTCCTGGTGGACAGTTTTTGGGACTTTGGGGGGGGGGGAACTACAGGAGAACCTTATGGAGCTGGGATGTGAGGTAAGGATTAAACTACACTACACAATGGGGCCAGTAGTGGGGGGGATTAAAGTTTTGGGGGTGGACATGCCCTTTAACATGCTGCCATGCCGAATGCTATAGCATGGATACTTACACCCAATTATTAGTGCAAGTGCAAGCTGTATACCATATGCTCCAATATCACCCCTTTAATAAACAGAACCAACATAGTGCAGAGCTGCAGGGTGGAAATAATGAAGTGAATCTGATCTTAGCACAGCTCTGTGCAAAGCAATTTAGCATCAGTGTAGCTATTTAAAGAGGGTATGGTATACAGAATTCTTTCTTATACAAGATTTTAGTAAACCTGCAATAAATCACTAGAGCTAGATATATCTTCTAGTGGAATAAGCCATGGACTACTCATACACTCTGCTCACCAAATTGACCTGGACAGTCAGGATAACTGTAGTTTGTCATGCCAATTGAGAATAGAAAGGACCTTTCATACAAAATGGGATAACAATCAACTGGAATCCAATCTTACTGGAATCCCATAAGATTAACAGCATCTGCCTTAATTTTAATGCAGATGATAATATATTCAGGTCTACAGAGTAACAATAAAGATAAAAACATCAATCCCAAACAGTACAAACAACTTTCTATTTACCATAATCTAGTTTAGAACATACATGCAGGGAAATCTTAGGAATGCCTAAAAATATAATGGCTTAGTTATAAGCGAGAAGCCTTTAAACAGGGGTACAATGTTATACCTTCCTCCTTCTCTTGACTTTGGGGCCATAATATTCAGTAAAAAGGCTAAAAAATTGTATTTGTTTGCCAAGGGGAGCTAATAATGGCCACCAAGTAATCAGACCTAATAATTGGGATCCCTTCTTTTCTTCTGATGCCTGGGGAATGCTTAATGGATGATCCCATTTCACTGTTTTAAATCACTAAAGGAAAAATGTACTTTAGTTTGACCTTTTCCTTTAATGTATATATACATTTTTTAAGAAGCTCCATACACACTCTAGAACCCCTTTATAAATAAGGGCAACCGAGGACTTCAATATTTATTTCATTTTTTGTATGATTTTCATCTTATACTGCACTTAGCCACATTTTAAAGTGAACATCTAAAAGCCAAGAATGAAAAGCAGAGAATCAAATGACAGGTAATAAAACAGACCAACTGAATGGGATGGCAGGGGTCCATTTGTGCGAGCAGTGGGAGGCAGGGAAAAAACTATCAATAGGTTTTATCTTGGTAACAAAAAAAACCCAACAGCCCAGCTGGATCCCAAATCTCACCGACAACTCCTGCCTCTGCAATTTTACTGCCTTTCCACAATCCAAGGCCACATTCTCCTCTGTCTCTGGTTTATCTGTTATTATACTTAATAGATTGAAAACAATCTGCTTAAATGTTGAATAAATACAAAACTAAATACACTAGATGTTCCCATGATGTAATGAACGCTGTCTAGACCAGTGATGTCAAAACTTGGCGCTCCAGATGTTTTCTAAATTACAACTCCCAACAAGCCCTGGTTGCAAAATGCTAGAGTGCAAAGGTCCAACATCACTGGTCTAGACCCATCGTTCTGCTATCAACATCCAATCAAAAAAGTGAGTGGGACAGGAGAAGAACTTTAATGAAATGTCAGGAAGTAAAATTGCCAGTGTTTTAGATCCAGCTTGAGTTTTCACAAATTACCACAATAAGAAAATGTATCAAATGTAAACATCCATCACATGTTTATCGAATGGGATTTGTGGTCTCTATGGTCAGATCGAGTGGTTATTTACGGATGATCATCCTTGAACAAATCTCCAGCAAAAACCGATCGATCCGGATAATCACAACTTTGGTAAATCGTGGCAAACTGTGTGTGTTTAAACACATGCAGTCAGCTGGTAGAAATACTGTCAATTAATGCTGAATAGATACTGGTATATCGTTAAGCTGATCTTTCAGTTGGGCAGGGGATGTTGGGAATCAACTATCACCAAAACCAGGAATTGTGTTTTTAGATTGCACTGCCAACATTTATAACATATGTCGAGGTACCTTCTCATCTTATGCTGGCCATAGACTGGCCCAGCTCATTCACAGTTTTGATTGCTTTATATATCGGACCATCCAGATGCCCTAACATTCCCCAGCCTAGATCCTTCATTTGTATTGTTATTTGAGCAAAATTTGGATTTGACATCACTGGAACATCTAATAAGTAATTTGATTGATTTCAAATCAATATGGGATCAATATAGGGGCTTTAGCAATGAATAGATTGGTCGGCAAAACAATATGTTTACATGTACATGGATAAAAAAGTCATTTCACCTCCCAAGACCATATATACTTTTATAAAGGCCCAAATGTTTAGGAATGCCTTTAAACAAATGGTAGATGCAGTAAATAAACAGAAAAACAATTAGCCCTTCCTAGCATAAATCAAACCTAATTAATCATTAACCTAAAGAGAATTTACCGCAGCGTAATGAGCAGTGCAAACTTAAAATATATGGACTTACTGCGAACTGAGCAACTTCATTTTCAGAGACCTGATCACCCACCATGAATGGTTGATTGTTAAGTTGTTATAATTACATCAGCTGTTTTCACATCATAAGCCAATAACTTCAAAGCTTTGTCATCAGGTGATGCCATTAAAGGCAGATGGTCGTATTATTACCTGAGATCGTATTTGTGCAGCCTTTTTGGGATCTACCATGCGGACGTGTTCAAAGTGTTTAAGGGTATGTTGCCTGTCTTTCTGTTCAGCGCGTACATATTTCTTCAGCATACTGAATACATGGCGGGGCTGTAACAAGTGGGGGGGAAAAAAGAAAAGAAAAAAAAATGAGAAGCCATGTTTGTTATTTCATGAAGCAAGTAAGAATGTTTTTAGGAATAGACTTCATAGGAAAATAAAATTCCAGCGAACAAACACAGGCAGTAATGCAGTAAAATGTATTTATTAAGAAATCAGCAAAAAAATAAATACATTTAATATTACCGTATATACTCGAGTATAAACCGACTCGAGTATAAACCGAGGTACCCAATTTCACCTAAAAAATCTAATAAAAGTTGTTGACTAGAGTATAAACCCAGGGTAGTAACTTGGCATTCAAGATGTTTGGAAACTACAACTCCCAGCTAATAAAGCATGCTGGGAGTTGTAGTTTCCAAACATCTTGAATGCCACCCTCACCCTCCCACCCAGTTCAGTTTGTATCTGTGGGCTCTCCTCCATCCAAGGGTTTCCTGTTGCTGGCATTGAAGGTAAGTGTCTTCTCCATTCCGGCAGCAGCGTCCTCTCCATTCCGACATCCGCGCGCTCATTCCCTGTACTGGCGCGCCGGCTGACGTCACTAATTGGCGCCGGGCATTGACGTTGACCGGCGCGCCAGTACATGGAATGGTCGTGCGGCTGCCGGAATGGAGAGGACGCTGCTGCCGGAATGGAGAGGACGCTTACAGGTACCTTCAACTTAGTGACTCGGGTATAAACCGAGTCCAAGTTTTCAGGCTGGTTTTACAGCCTGAAAAACTCGGTTTATACTCGAGTATATACGGTATATAAATATATTATATATAATATATAAATATTATACAGCATTAAATATGCTTTATTTGCATTGTGCCCTGCCCCTAATAAATCAGCTAGTTGGAGAGTTTTAGGAAACGTCCATCAGGGAGAGATTTCTAAACCGGAAAATAGTGAAAATGAATTGGCCTCGATTCTATGTTCCAATACCCTCACTAATGAATACAATTACCGTATATACTCGAGTATAAACCACATTTTTTTACCTATAAAATCATCTTTAAAGTCTCCCCTCGGTTTATACTTGGGTCTGTGCTGATCTGGAAGCTGCTGGACAAAATCATATAACCCTGGGAAAACACAAGCTGTACCCTGAAATACAGAGAATCCTCCTGATTTCATTGGGTTAGGCAATTGTTGTCCTGCTCACTCAGATCAGCCCAGACTGAAATGCAAAGTGGAAAAAAAGATCTTTAAGTGTTCAGACTGCAAAGAAAGTTATGTAGGGCACATCTGTGTATGGGGCTGTGTATGGGACTTTCTATGAGGCTGTCTTTGGGACTTTCTATTGGGGCTGTGTATGGGACTTTCTATGAGGCTGTGTATGGGGCTTTCTATGGGACTGTGTATTGGACTCTCTATGGGGCTTTCTATGGCGCTGTGTATGGGACTTTCTATGGGGCTGTGTATCTGTTGTATTCAATTAGATCAACTGGACTTGAAGTTTAGTTCTTGAAGACGTTTCGCTAGTCATCCGACTGGCTTTCTCAATTCAGAATTTCTGAATTGAGAAAGCCAGTCGGATGACTAGCGAAACGTCTTCAAGAACAAAACTTCAAGTCCAGTTGATCTAATTGAATACAACAGATATACCATGGCCTGGATGAATGAGAACCTTCACAAGTATGGGGCTGTGTGTTGGACTCTCTATGGGGCTGTGTATGGGACTCTCTATGGGGCTGTGTATGGGACTCTCTATGGGGCTGTGTATGGGACTCTCTATGGGGCTGTGTATGGGCCTCTCTATGGGGCTGTGTATGGGACTCTCTATGGGGCTGTGTATGGGACTCTCTATGGGGCTGTGTATGGGACTCTCTATGGGACTCTCTATGGGGCTGTGTATGGGACTCTCTATGGGGCTGTGTATGGGACTCTCTATGGGGCTGTGTATGGGACTCTCTAAGGGGCTGTGTATGGGACTCTCTATGGGGCTGTGTATGGGACTCTCTATGGGGCTGTGTATGGGACTCTCTATGGGGCTGTGTATGGGACTCTCTATGGGGCTGCGTATGGGACTCTCCATGGGGCTGCGTATGGGACTTTCTATGGGGCTGTGTGTTGGACTTTCTATGGGGCTGTGTGTTGGACTTTCTATGGGGCTGTGTATGGGACTCTCTAGGGGGCTGTGTATGGGACTCTCTAGGGGGCTGTGTATGGGACTTTCTATGGGGCTGTGTATGGGACTTTTTTATGGGGCTGTGCATGGTATTTTCTATGGGGCTGTGTATGGGTGTATGGAATTTTCTATGGAACTTTCTATAGGACTGTCTGTGGAACTATCTATGGGGCTGCCTATGGGAGAAAGTCAACCCTCAGTTTTTACTCGAGTCAAGCAGTTTTCCTAGTTTATCAGTTAAAAGTAAGTACTTTGGTTTATATTCGGGACGGTTTATACTCGAGTATATATGGTAGCAGGAAGCTTTGTCCATAAATGTTTTATATGTATTAGTCAAATCTCACCACTCTTTACAAAATCTGCAGCATAAAGACTCCAATGACTATTTCAGACAAGTTTAATTGGCTTGAAATGGGCAATACGTTCCTTAACAAGATGTCATTACCCTGAAAAATAAGGATTGCCATAAGCGCCACATATGCAAGTAATGACACCTGGAAGCTATTGAAATTCTGTTACTGTGATAGCCATGAAAATGCTACCTTCTTCCCTTGTCCTGTTGAGAGATCTGAGCTTCATTATACTGCATTTTTGTGTTTTTATCTATAGCTCCACATTTCCGGCTTATGACTGCAAAATATTACCAATAAAACATTATTTTCCAATAAATGCATTAAAAAGCATCATGACTTATAAGTGCAGGGTTCCTGGCAATGCATTAAGAGCAAATATCCCTTTAACTTAACGTCAGTCAAGCTTGAAGATTAAGCTTATAAATCCCGGGAGAAACACCACTATAGTGGATAGCTCCATGGGGAGGGGAATATTTTAGTTTTTAGAGCTATTGCTTCTGTAAACTCGTTTAACCTTAGAAGTGAAATTATGCAGCTCTATTTTATCTTACGTCAATAGACTAAGCTTTACCATCAGGCATAATAAGATATGAATAGTACATTTCTAAACACCTACCTGCCATATATACAAAATGGCTCACAAGTGACATTATGTCTAAAAATTACACAACTTTTGCATATAATGAAACAGCTTCAACCTGATATTTAATCCACAGGTGGGAATCTTTTAAATTTCACATTCGGTAAAGGTCAAGCATTAAGAAAAAAAAAAGTTCTTTCATAGTAACAGATTTCATAAAATGTTAAGTTCCCACGCAAATGGTCATTTAATGGTTATATTATCCCCTGAAAATAAAATGTCACATCTTTATTAGTTAATTGATTGTATCCTTTACAGGCAAACCCAGAATGCACTCTGGTTAAAAGGATTTGCCATCACGTAGTGTATTGCCTGTAAACCGACCTTGGTTCCAAATGAGCTCAATACCTGTGGGCAAAGTTACCACTCAGAGCGCCAGCATAAGCACAGCCCCCCCAAGTCTACAGAACCAATCAGAGCAAGGGGGCTGCTCCAAATCAATTTAATACAAAACGTGCAGCAGAAAAAAGAGAGCTCTCCTGTCATATTTTTTTCGTTCTTATGTAGAGACATCACAAATTTTTAAGTGCACAATGTGCTCTACACACAAATTTTGCACGCACATTAGTATTCTATTTCATGCCTTTGTTTCAAATTTAGCAGCAAATAAAATTTTAGATGATAAAGTGCTACTCTTACCTAATGCAACATGGTGTTACACATTATCCTTCTCACCAATACTTTCTACCCTATTGAAACACAAACAAGCTGGGTCTAAAATAGACAATAATTCAGTAAGAGCATGAAATTGGGGCCTATGAAAGTGTGTAGAAAAGCATCATCATACAACTTTAGTAAACACCTACAGTGGGGCCCTACTTCTATACTTATTAACACTTTAACACAGATGAGAATATTTTTCAGTCTTGTCTACATACCCGTGGAGGATCAGCTTGTAGTGCAGTGATGTAATTCTCAAGAGCGATTCGTCGACGATCATTTAACATGGCTTCCACCCTGGCCATATGGGTCTCTACCAATTGTTGTCTTTCATTTGCAGCTTCCTGTTCCAATGATTCAACTTTCTCTTGGAAATGCTTAATAGTTAAATAGAAAGGGAAAAAAAACCAAAAAACACTATGGACTTCAGAAATAAAGCAAAAAAACTACTGTAAAAAGCACATCTGACTACCATAAAAATGTTAGTTTAACTAAGTTATTAGCCACTGCAATACCAATGTCACATATATCTACTGGAACAAGATGTGAACTATAAAGACCACATTAGTCCTGCACTTAGCCTAAATGAACGCACTTTTAGTTTATTCTACCATGGTTAATATTGAAAGAGCACTCTGTGTGCTTAGGTACAGAACATCTAGAACAGTCTTTATTGAAATCATTCATTTCTTTGGAGATCTGTGAAGCAATAGATGAGACATTTTAAACTTTAGTAACAGCGCTAAGTTAGTATTATAAGGTGACGCAAATGAAATATTAGGAAATTATTTCTTTGCCCTGGCAATAAAGCAGTTTTTAATTACAACACAGTGCCAATATAACCATGAGGGCAATATCCAATCTATGCTGTTCATTTTTAGCTAGACCTTTGTGTGCTTGTACAGCAGGAAAAGAATGATTAGATCGAGAACATTCCAATACCTTTAAAAATCATTTGATGGATTTTTGCTGTGTATTACATATTAATCTGTATACCTGAACTACAGACAATCCTATCCAGGAGGTTGACAATGCTTTTGGTCTTATTACAAGCATATCCTTGTCTAACCAAAATCCCATGCAAAAACATACATTTTATCATCTCTAATAAACTTTCCCACTAATCCTTTGCAATGGTTGAAAACTCTGGCATGGCTTGTGGATGGGCCCAAGGTTTCTAGGAAGCAACGTTATTAATGGGGTATTGCAAACCAAAGCTAAAGTGACAGATGACAGCATTGGTTGAGATTGTGAGATTGAGTGCCCAGGGGCCATTTAATCACCAAATATGAATTTATTAATAAGTTTAAATATATATACGAAGTTAGATTTCAAACACATCATGGGAAACACACAGAATAACTTACTAGTAGTTTAGCATAAAAGTATCATTAGATATGAATACAACAAAAATGTACAGAACTCAGTCCCCAAATGATACCCCATATTTACCCTTCCATTACACCCCATATTTTCCCTTCCATTACACGTCATATTTGCCCTTTCATTACACGTCATATTTACCCTTCCATTACACGTCATATTTACCCTTCCATTACACGTCATATTTACCTTTCCATTACACCCCATATTTACCCTTCCATTATACCCCATATTTACCTTTCCATTACACCCCATATTTACTTTACCACTACCAAACAAAACTACCCAACCATACACCACCACAACACGTACAACACCCACACACTACTACGAAAAACCATTACACACTACACACACTACACACACACCGCACAACTTACACACCCACACACACAACACACACCAACAATCCTAACCACCAACACTTTCACCCTACACCTACACACACAACAGCTACTACACACACACTTTAAAAAATCACACACCACTACAACCACACACACAACACACTTACACACACACACACACACTAATAACACAACACAACACCCAAGCATACCCACCCACCACACACACATAACATTCCACTACACATACCCACAACCCAAAACACAAAAACCATAACACAAACCTTTAACCTAACCACCCAACATACCACACTACAAACCAACCATCCACACACTACAAAACTACTACTACACCTACACACACACCAACAGCACACCTTACACCACTACAAACACACAACATCACACAACATAACACCTCCACCTACGTTAACACAACTTCAAACCACAACCACCCCACACAACAACACAATATCACACAACCCCTTACACAACACAACACTTACCTACAACAACAAACACACAACACACTCCAACCAAATCTACAACAACACACACCACCACACAAACACAAACACACAAACACAACAACACACAACACAACTTAACAACACAACACACCACTTACATACAAAACACTAACACTTTATCACAACACTTTACAACTACACACATTACAAACAACACCACACAATTAAACAAACTTACCACTAACACACCAAACTACACACACACTTACCCTACACTACACAACAACACACTACAACAAACACACAAACACACTACACACACCAACACCGCTTACACAAATCACTAACTTCCACAAACACACAACAACTTACACAACACACACTTACAACAACAATACAACCTAACAACAAAACACCATACACACACAACACACACACCCACCAACAAACAACCACAACACTACCTCCACACAACAACACAATAAATGAAACTTACACCAACACACAACCACAAAACCACTTTACATTTACACCGACACCCCACTAACATCACCACACACTTACAAAACAAACCTTACACACCAACACACCCAAACACACCCACCAACAAACACAACACATACAAACAACACACACAATACACTCACAACCCAACAACACAAAACAAACACACACACCCAAGCTTACACCTAAAAACACACTAACAAACACACACTCACGCCACACAGAACCGACACACAACAAACATAACTACAACCAATTACTACTTACACAAAAACACCATCACAAAACCAAGCACCACACAAACAACATCCAATTAAACACCAAACTAACACTACACAACAACAAACTATACACCAACAACCCACACAATCAACACTATCACTAAACCACCAATTACCACACCATACACTTTACCCTTACACAGCATTACTAACCACCACAAACATATAACAAAACACACACAACACAACACACACACACAAAACGTAATTAAAACACACCCAACACACAAACACACCACACACCTACACCACAACAAGCATAACACCAACACTACAAACTTCCTAAAAAATACTTACCAACATACACAACACCTTTACCCAACACACCACCCTTACCAAAAACACACAACAATTAACAAAAATAAACACTATCACACACACACACACACACTACACAAACACACACAAACAACACACACACACAACAACACACAACACACGACAGCTAACCTCACATATAACTACCACCACACACCAAATACACAAATACCACTACACTTATTTCCCAACAAACCAACACAACAACAATACACTACACACACTAACTACACTTACACAACTTACACAAAACTTACCTCACTTTACACTTACACCAAAACATACCACGCACTTATTAAACCACTAACCCACACTTACCACACTTAAAAACTTTACACACAAACACACACACAAACACACAACTACCACCTAGCCCAACAACACAACATCACACATTTAATACACCAACACTACACACACACACACACTTACACACAACAATACCCAACAACACAACACACAACACACAAACACAACACACTAACTTTAACCAAATCAAACACACAAAACAAAACACCACCAACACCACAAACAACACATCTTACACTAGCTAAACTACAACAACTAACCCTTACCACACACACACACACACACACACACACACACACATTAACCTCACATCAACCCACACCACTAAAACCTTTTAACACCAAATCACCAACAACTACAAAACACAACGACACCCAAACAAACACAACACAACTAACCCACTAACCATTACACAAACACACCTACAACCCACAACTTACACACCATCACAACACTACACACACGAACAAACTACTATCAAACCAACACAACACACCACAACACACCTTAACCTACCACAACAACACACTTAACCACCACACAACACAAAACCAACCACACACACACAACACTTACTACACACACAACCCCAACCAACACCAACACCACACAACTTAACACACATTACTACACACACAACAACACCTACACACCAACAACAACCAACACAAACAACCTACAAACTTTACACCAATAAACAAAACATACCCTTCCTACCCCATTTACCCTTCCATTACACCCCATATTTACCCTTCCATTCACCCCAATTACCTTTCCCTTACACCCCATATTTACCTTTCCATTCCACCCATATTTACCCTTCCATTACACCCCATATTTACCTTTCATTCATTACCCTACTTTAGCGTCTTCAGTTTGCAATACCCTTCCATTACACCCCATATTTACCCTTCAATGATACCTCATATTTACCCTTCCATTACACCCCATATTTACCCTCCATTACACCCCATATTTACCTTTCCATTACACCCCATATTTACCTTTCCATTACACCCATATTTACCCTTTCATTACCCCACTTTAGCTTCAGTTTGCAATACCCTTCCATTACACCCATATTTACCCTTCAATGATACCTCATTATTTACCCTTCCATTACACCCCATATTTACCTTTCCATTACACCCCATATTTACCCTTTCAACACCCCACTTAGCTTTAGTTTGCAATACCCTTCATTACACCCCATATTTACCCTTCAATGATACCCTTCCATTAAACCCATATTTAGCCTTCCATTACACCCCATATTTACCCATGCTTACACCCCATATGTACCCTTCCATTATTACTTATAATTTACCCTTCTCTTATACCCCATATTTACCCTTCCATTATATCCCATATTTACCCTTCCATTTACCCCATATTAACCCTTCCGTTTACACCCCATATTTACACTTCCATTAATCCCAAATCCACCCTTCCTTTTTACTCCATATTTACCTTTCCATTTTACCTCACATTTACCCTTCCATTACACCGCATATTTAACCTTCCTTACACCCCATATTTACCCTTCCATTACACCCCATATTTACCCTTCCATTACACCCCATATTTACCCTTCCATTACACCCCATATTTACCTTTCCCTTACACCCCATATTTACCTTTCCATTACACCCCATATTTACCCTTCCATTACACCCCATATTTACCCTTCCATTACACCGCATATTTAACCTTCCATTACACCCCATATTTACCCTTCCATTACACCCAATATTTACCCTGTCATTACCACCCCATATTTACCTTTCCATTACACCCCATATTTACCCTGTCATTACCACCCCATATTTACCCTTCCATTACACCCCATATTTACCCTGTCATTACCACCCCATATTTACCCTTTCATTATACCCCATATTTACCCTTTCATTATACCCCATATTTACCCTTCCATTACACCCCATATTTACCCTGTCATTACCACCCCATATTTAATACCTGTATAACTGCCTTCTTATCAGCCTTTGGAAGGTTCTTTGCTTGACGCTCAGCTTCCTCCCATTCCTTCATCACCTGCACAAAGATTGGTTAAAATTAGGTAAATACATTCATAAGAAGGATAATGGTACATTAGGTAAACAGGAAAGTTGGATGGCCCTAGGGCCACATTTAAGTCCTGTGGATAAATTCAACAATTTTCCCACCAAATACACATTATAGAATCTCACAGATTCCTTATTGTAAGCAAATGTTTTTTTGTGGATTCCACCACCATTATTTGTACCCAGCAGAGGGGAGTAGCACAAGAGTCTTTATGCATTAGTCATTTCCTAAGGGAACGGAATGTAAAGGAAAGAAGAATGTGGTCACCACAGCCTGAAAAGTTGGTTGGGGTGGCACAGTACATGCAAAACTCAGGACTCCTAATGGTAAATTCAAAATTAAGTTAAAAGGTTCAGTGAAGGTTCTAATTGGATTCTCTTGTTACAGGTGGAGAAAAAAGATAGGAAAACAGTTCTCAGGCTTCATGGGGAGAGCAGAGCTTTATGATTCAGTTATAAGTTCAGTACATCACCATTATTGAGATAGATAAGGCAGATTTGTCACACACCTGGATGTATGTTGTGCCCAACCTACACCATCCTGATTTTACTTTACGCCCTTTACCCCGTTTGTACAAAGTCCCAAGAACCGCCCTAGTACGTTCTTTTTTGTGATTTTGTTTGCAATGACAAAATTAATGAATGATCCAGTTGATGTAAAATGCATCCTTTAGATAATAGAAGTCCTTCTATAGACAAATGTATAATCTATCTAATGCAGTAGCGTAAATATAGGGCACAGCAGGGCAGTCCGGAGAGTAAGAGACCTGCTATCCCCTTCCTAAAGGTCCCGTGATAAGCTGTTTAAAAGACCAGAAGTGAACCAGAACTTCTGGCGGTTCAGTTCCGGTCTTTTAAACAGCCAACTGCGTGTATCTTTACTGCATACGTGCGATCAGTGGTTAAAAAACAGGAGCCTCAGGGGAGGTGCGTGTGTTAGGGGCCCAGCCATCATTTTAATGTCTGCCTAGTATATGGCCATCATTACTGTAAACTTGGTGACCTCAGTAAGATTTTCTCTTTTTACAGGCATGAATACATTTAGGACATGTTTTTCCCTTATAATGCACATTGAACACGTATAGAACATACCTCGGACATCTTCTCTCTGTGTTTGCCTTCAAGTCTCTCCTTTGCCTTTAAGAAACGATCATGTTCATTTTCATCATTGGGATTTTCCAGGTATTTGTCAACTGCATCTGGGGTGCTGGCAGCAGTAGCAGGAACTGCTGATAAGGAGGGAGAATTTTAGGAAATAAAAAGGGGAGAATTTAGAAAAGCGCCACATACTGTACAGTGTGAACTACTGATAAAACAATATATAGAACGTCTGCTGGAAATGTAAAACAGATAGGGAAGAAATTTTAATGTGAACGTTCATCATAACCCTAAACTTTTTCCATACATTATATTAATATAAAATTCAACTGCAGGGATATATTTTTCAGTCCCAAAAAGCCTGAAGCAGAAGTAATTCTAAGAAACACTTATTGGATGATGCACATTAAAAGCATGGACCAATCAGATCTTAGCTTTTTACTGCAGTTAAATAACATATGATCAGTTGCAGACAATTAATAGCCCCTTTTATTGTATCAGATATTCACCAAAGAAAGAAAAGAAGGAGGAAGGCTAAATGAACTCCAGGCAATTATCCCAGTTAAGAAGTAGAACAAGCTTTATTCTTTAGATCACAAGTGTACCCTGACCGATATCAGGCCCACTGCCCTTAGTCATTTATTGCGTCAACCCCATAGATCATAGAGAAGGTGAATACATAAATTTTGACATTAGGAGACAGTTCGTTCCGTAGACATCAACAGAAAACCCTCTAACAAGTTTGCTGACAGGTGTAATTTTACAGGTGTATTGCCTAACTGGCTCCTGGGATTTGTTTTCAATTCGGATATATAATACAGACTCTATTAACCCCTTTTGCTAACATAGCAAAAAAAGCCCTACAGAGCTTGAAGGCTACAATGAGCACATGGATGACCCAGACTGTAAGACTAAAACTTATTATGGTTATTACACAAAATCGATTACAATGATTACAGCATATATAATCCAATGTATGCAGAAATACAACTCCTGGGTGCCTAAAACAGAAATTGGGCAACATATCTACATTCGCCATTAAACAGATGGTCTGTCTGATTGCTTCCTTTATTGGGCTCCACCTAATGATAATTTATTTTTAGATGGTGCTCCTGGGGTGAATGCAATTACATTTATTAATTTACCAACTGAAATGCATAATATACACCACAGACAACATAGTTGTGTTTCCAGATCTGGCCAATCCAGAATGCAGGTACAGCTACAGCAAAAACATCAATAAAATGTACATAAAACTAAATTCAAATACAGTAAATAAAACGATAATTTAACCTATTTGGGACCCCAAAGTGTTCCCAAAACAAGTGGTTAAATAACGTTTAATGGGCATTTTCCTTGGTGGAATACAACACAAAAACAAACGATCTACAGATACATCAACGTATACTTTTGGGCTTTAGTAAAACTGTTTAGATTTGCTCCGGACTAAAAATCAAAAAGACCCGAATAACTGAGTGGTTGTTCTACCCTAGTACCATATTGATACAGAGTTGGAGTTGATCAAGGGATATTTCAGATTGCCATTTTGGGAAGGAATTTATTTCCCCTTCATACTTTTTTTCTTGCCTTCCTCTGGAAATGTGGGTATTGTAAAGTAAGTTGGACTACATGGACGTATGTCTTTATACAACCTACAGTACTATGTTACTATGTAGCTGTTAGACAGACAATAATGGGCAGGGTATAAAGGTTGGACTAGATGGACATATGTCTTTATACAACCTTCAATACTATGTTACTATGTAACTGTTATACAGACATTATGGGTAGGGTATAAAGGTTGGACTAGATGGACGTATGTCTTTATACAACCCCAATACTATGTTACTATGTAACTGTTATACAGACATTATGGGTAGGGTATAAAGGTTGGACTAGATGGACGTATGTCTTTATACAACCTACAGTACTATGTTACTATGTAACTGTTATACAGACAATAATGGGCAGGGTATAAAGGTTGGACTAGATGGACATATGTCTTTATACAACCTCCAATTCTATGTTACTATGTAACTGTTATACAGACATTATGGGTAGGGTATAAAGGTTGGGCTAGATGGACGTATGTCTTATACAACCTCCAATACTATGTTACTATGTAACGGTTATACAGACATTATGGGTAGGGTATAACGGTTGGACTAGATGGAAGTATGTCTTTATACAAACTCCAATACTATAGTACTGTTATACAGACATTATGGGTAGGGTATAAAGGTTGGACTAGATGGACGTATGTCTTTATACAACCTCCAATACTATGTACTATGTAAATGTTATACAGACATTATGGGTAGGGGATAAAGGTTGGACTAGATGGACGTATGTCTTATACAAACCCCAATACTATGTTACTATGTAAATGTTATACAGACATTATGGGTAGGGTATAAAGGTTGGACTAGATGGAGGTATGTCTTTATACAACCTCCAATACTATGTTACTATGTAACGTATACAGACATTATGGGTAGGGTATAAAGGTTGGACTAGATGAGCGTATGTCTTTATACAACCTCAATACTATGTACTATGTAACTGTTATACAGACATTATGGGTAGGGTATAAAGGTTGGACTAGATGGACATATGTCTTTATACAACCTCCAATACTATGTTACAATGTAACTGTTAGACAGGCATTATGGGTAGGGTATAAAGGTTGGACTAGATGGAGGTATGTCTTTATACAACCTCCAATACTATGTTACTATGTAACTGTTAGACAGGCATTATGGGTAGGGTATAAAGGTTGGACTAGAAGGAGGTATGTCTTTATACAACCTCCAATACTATGTTACTATGTAACTGTTAGACAGACATTATGGGTAGGGTATAAAGGTTGGACTAGATGGACGTATGTCTTTATACAACCTCTCAATATATGTTACTATGTAACCGGTATTACTGGCATTATGACTAGGGTTAAAGGTGGACTAGGTGGACGCATGTTTTATACAACTTCCATACTATGTTACTATGTAAATGTTATACAGACATTATGGGTAGGGTATAAAGGTGGACTAGATGGACGTATGTCTTTATACAACCTCCAATACTATGTTACTATGTAACTGTTAGACAGACATTATGGGGGTATACAGATTGGACTAGGTGGAAGCATGTCTTTATACAACTTCCATACATATGTTACATGTAACTGTTATACAGACATTATGGGTAGGGTATAAAGGTTGGACTAGATGGAGGTATGTCTTTATACAACCTCCAATACTATGTTACCATGTAACTGTTATACAGACATTATGGGTAGGGTATAAAGGTTGGACTAGATGGACGTATGTCTTTATACAACCTCCAATATGCTTGTGAAGGTTCTCATTCATCCAGGTCATGGTATATCTGTTGTATTCAATTAGATCAACTGGACTTGAAATGTAGTTCTTGAAGACGTTCGCTAGTCATCCGACTGGCTTTCTCAATTCAGAAGACTTGTACAAGAATCTGTGGCAATTTGTACCCTGGAAAATCCCAATTAGCATATCACAGCCAAGTGTTAAGGGTGTGATTAGATAGTGGCTAAGAGGTGTTATAGGAACGCCCAGAGTAAGGTGTTAAAACAGCATTGTACATGGCAGACAGTTGGTGTTAAGGAGGCCATTTATGTGAAAATAAAGAAACCAAGCTTAAATAGAGGTGGGGGGTTCGACACCATCGTCTGCCATGTTACAATGCTGTTTTAACATCCTTACTCTGGGCGTTCCTATAACACCTCTTAGCCACTATCTAATCACACCCTTAACACCTGGCTGTGATATGCTAATTGGGATTTTCCAGGGTACATAATTGCCACAGATTCTTGTACAAGTCATTCTGAATTGAGAAAGCCAGTCGGATGACTAGCGAAACGTCTTCAAGAACTACATTTCAAGTCCAGTTGATCTAATTGAATACAACAGATACAACCTCCAATACTATGTTACTATGTAACTGTTATACAGACATTATGGGTAGGGTATAAAGGTTGGACTAGATGGACGTATGTCTTTATACAACCTCCAATACTATGTTACTATGTAACTGTTATACAGACATTATGGGTAGGGTATAAAGGTTGGACTAGATGGATGTATGTCTTTATACAACCTCCAATACTATGTTACTATGTAACTGTTATACAGGCATTATGACTAGGATATAAAGGTTGGACTAGATGGACGCATGTCTTTATTCAACCACAAAATTATACTAAAAACTAAGCAAATCACCAGGCGATTAATAAGAAACCTAAATGGCATGTGCACTATTATCTTATTTAGTCTGGAATACTGGGTACTATTTCTAACATAAGGGAATGTAACCAGGCTATTAATATGTAGCATCCAAT
Source organism: Hymenochirus boettgeri (assembly GCA_019447015.1). Taxonomy (NCBI): domain Eukaryota; kingdom Metazoa; phylum Chordata; class Amphibia; order Anura; family Pipidae; genus Hymenochirus; species Hymenochirus boettgeri. The sequence continues at coordinate 33,251,991 of CM033470.1, read as the reverse complement.
GCAGTAACGCGGTGTCATGGCAGAATAATTTTTAAGTAGTGAGGCAGGGAAGGGTTAATATTTGGAAACCTGTATGGTCATACATAGTTAGGGAATAGTTAGGGACTGCTCTTCCAGAACTTTAAAGCCGCATTCCATTTTTTACAGAACCTATGAAGCCAAGCTAATAGACCATAGCCATGGTTAGTCAGATGGATTCTGATGGTTATGCATTTAAATCACTATTCAGGGTTATTCAATAAAAGTTCTTATTGTTTAAAATGGTGCTAATTTTGCCCCATCCAATCAGATGTTAATCAATACCACACACGATGGTCATATGACAGAACTCTTTGGGCAGTCATGTTAGATATGGATTGTAATAAGAATATCAGATCGTTCAGATATTACAATGTACAGATAATTACAGGGGTCTGTGTAAATTGAGGGTTAAAGGAAGGTTTGGGACATGTCGTAAAGTTGTAATCCCACCCTCAGGCAGATGGGAGGGTTGGGGGGGTATTCTCTGTGGAGACCTTTAAAGATGGGGAACTTTCTAAGGTCTGTGTCATACTTCTGAGGTCCAAGCTGACTGGGTGTGTCCATAATTTCTTCCTGCCTCTGGAACCCAGAATTCTGTAAGCTCTGGTATTTTTTCCTTTTTATTTTATAGAACTGTTTTGTACCTTTATTGTAAGTCTTTATTTGTAACATCATTTTCCATTATTTTTGCATTGTATGCATTTACCACCTTTGGAATATTAAATATAAAATTGAATAAGTTTTGTATCTGATGCTCTAAAAGAACTCCGGTAACCTCTGATAAAGTTATATGTGTTTGGATGATCTTTAAGGTGAATTGAATACTTGTGTAAATGCTAATTAACTCTGTGACTGCTGGCAGGGAAGTGTGAATGTGTGAAGCGGATTAACCCTTTGGATGCTGGAGTAAGTGGTGCAGTGTTAGCTGCCAGGACCAGGGTGTGCATAGTGAGAATCAAGAGTGATTGTGTGGTGTCCCCAAGGCCTTAAACTTGGGGTGGTGGCTGGGAAATACTGACTGATTGGTCAGACCATGTGGCGAGTGAACTGGCATTTGTGACTCCAGGTAAAAAGTTAAAATCCAATTGTTGCTAAAAACAAATAACACAGGCAAACCTCTAATAGTATCAACCACAATGTTCATTATCAAACAAGTATCCTGTATGGTAGCCAAAGATCAAAATCAGACACGCTTTGTTTGGTCTACTGGGAGAAATATTATTATTGTATTGGTATAATGATATCACGTAGGGGAACATCACAGGAACCTCAGCAGATTATACTACCCAATATCAGATCGATTTAATGATGGAATGTCACATCTACCCGATATCAGGCAAAATATGGCCTGCGCAAGTGTATGGCCTGCGCAAGTGTACGGCCTGCGCACGTGTACGGCCTGCGCACGTGTACGGCCTGCGCACGTGTACGGCCTGCGCACGTGTACGGCATGCGCACGTGTACGGCCTGCGCACGTGTACGGCCTGCGCACGTGTATGGTCTCCTTTATCCTAAGGATAAAAAATGCAATTCCTCTAGCACAGTGTGACACGGATTCACAATCTGTACACATTCCATTTTGCTAATACAATTTCTTTTTTGTTAACACAAAGTGGAACCCTAATAAACCATCCTATTTGTAAGGCGTACACTGATCTGACAGCGTGGTGGGAACATATTTTACTAATATCTCGGCTCTGCCATAAATAATGCAGTCGGTTACACAGCAGATTGCTAAATGGAAATATCTATTCCGGATAGAGGACGCCACAAATTATCCATTACAATACGATGCCACAAACAGACTTTATACAGCAAAATAACAATTCAGAAATGAATAAAACTGCATGGAAATAGGCTACGTGTCGATCTGATGCAGCCAGCCAGCCTCTCCCTAGGAAGCCAATCAGAGGACTGTGTTATGTTGTTCACAATAATGCAAGTAACCTAATAAATCCTGGATACGGGCTAGAGAATCTCCTAAGGGCTTTTTTTCCCATTACTTTCTGTTTATTTTTTCAGGTCCCGAGCTTTATGTCGAACTGAAAGAAAATCCTATTTCCCTTTACCTTTCAGTGTATATTGGTCTTTCCATAATCTTAAAATGCCTGGGAAATGGTTAATATTGACATTTAATGGCTAATGACGATGTAGCAAGATCTAGAACCTAAACTTTAAATTCTAATCAGGATTGTGCATGAATGCAAATCCCGTGTTAGGCTCCACGGCCGCAATTTAGATCCCGGTGTGGGCAACGCATGCCGATGGGGTCAACGTTGCTGGCCCCACTGGCTGTGTTGCTCTCTGTTTTCACAACATATGCAATCACCATTTTTGGTATGGATTGCTTGAGTTGCAATTAAAGGGCGACTTATTTTAATGCCTTTCAAATTTGAGGTTACATTAAACAGTGCAACACAAAAATGGAACCCACGTGTCTGATATTTGCAATCACAATACATAGTAAAAGAATCACCAACCCATGAGGGCCATATTGTCTATGTCTACTGCACGTGGAGCTCTGTTAATCCGCTTATAATGGCGTTTGTTTTCTCACCACTACATTTTGAATTGGTTCTGGATATTAGAAACCCCTTTTGTTCCTGGATTACCGAGGTTAATGTTCTAAAGTGAAGCAATTCATCTGGAAGTTAAAATGTGCGTAGCTAGAAAAACGTGGATATTTCTCCTTTCCCATGTGACATCAGCACTGTGAAGTGTTCAGCCATCACATTGGTCTATTGGTCTTTAATTTAAATCATAATTCACACATTACACATGAATCTTTCTACAGAAAATGAATTTAAAGGGCAAGTTTAAAACGCACTTACTTATCTTGCTGGGCGATGTACAGGTAAGCAGATATTCCTTCCTATCCTCTTCTCCCCCAGAACATACAAATTTAACAAAATTACACAAGCACAGAATCAGTGTCTCTGGGAGAAGCAGACATCACAATGATGAAAAGTGGTTCCCCAAATCTCCTCTGCACATGTGCAAGCTTGTAAAACAGCTCATACATGCAGCTGAGACAGATGGGAAGAAGGTAATCAGGAGGAAAATCTACTTACCAGTACATTACTAATCAAGAGTATTGGTCTGGAGGAAGGTTATTAAAAAGTATATACATTTTAGTGATGGGATGAACTTGCTTTTTAAGGGTAAACCTCTGCTATATTAGTTGAAGAAATAATATATTATAAAGGTTTTAGTTTAGTCTAATCTCCAATTTGATTGGAGCAGGAGCAGTCAGTGCAATCAGGTATACAAGAACTTTATGATATTACGGGTTTCCTTTATATTTCCAATTGATTGCATCTTAAAAAGTGAACAAGGGATAAAGGTTCATTTAATTTAATTCTTAGGTGATCTCCCTCCGACCTCAAGGCTAAGTTTACCATTAACCGATTTTTAAGGCAATTTATAAAATTGTCCTTTTTTAAAAAAAAAAGTCCCCACAACATTACATACCAGCCAGGGATCCTGAAGCATCAGCCTCCAATGCAACTTCCGGCTATTGATTTAGCGGGATCCAAGGCTGGTAGTTAATGTGCTGGGGACTTTTTAAAAAACATAATATGGAGAACCGTATTATCCAATGGGAAGAAGCGCTTCTTGCAGAGCGTTTCCCATTGGTACGGCCCTGGGCCAAAATGGGTGGAGCATCAAAGCTATAAATGTCCCCCAAATTTTTACAATTGAATTTTAAAAAAATGAAAATCCTTTATTAATACTTGTGAACATTAAGTTACAAACACTAAACAATCCCTGACAATCAAGACTAATGACAAGATTTTAATTCAGTTACTAAATGTATCTTACATTGTTGGATGATTTAAGCTTAAAATTCAATTTGTCAGTTACAATTTGTCATTTTAATTAAATTACGTATGAGAGTTTACAGGCTGCGAGGGAGAAAATAAAGATCTCAGACACTGGAGTAATAAAAATGAATGGATTAATTCTAGAGTTGGTATTGATTTGACTATATAGATATGGGAGTATTCTCAGGAAATGGGTTATACAGAATATAAGGGCAGATGCAATAAAAAGGTGCAAAGGTTAACCCCATGCTGATAATCTGAAGGTACCAATCAGATGTGGTCTAACTGCAGCAAACCATTATATCCAATCTGCGGCCAAACTACAACTCCCAGTATTCCCTATTGTTGTCGTTTGCAAACACCCGGAGGACCACAGATTGGACATCCTTGAGCTACATCTGCACATGCTATTAATTTGCATCAACTAATCAAACCTTTGCACCTCTTATTGCACCAACAAATTAAGTACAGGGACTTTACATTTTTAAAATGTTAGAGAGCCAATGTTGTGCCACCAAATTATTTATTATTATTATTGTTATTGTGGATTTATATAGCGCCAACATCTTCCGAAGCACTTTACAATTACATGTATACATTCACATCAGGCTCTGCCCCGAAGAGCTTACAATCTAATCACTTTATGTACACATACAACCTATCAGTATGTCTTTATGATTGATGGGGAAACCGGAGTGTCCGGAGGAAACCCACGCAAGCACGGGGAGAACATACAAACTCCTTGCAGATGTGTCCAAGGGTGGATTCGAACTCAGCACTGCAAGGCATCAGAGCTAACCACTGAGCCACTGTGCTGCCCCAGAACTTTACTGGTCTGATCCCAAAAAAATCTCTACAAGTGACAATTTGTAAACTTCTTTCTCTGTTTTTTTTTGATCTCTATATGTAAAATATACACTTTAGGGGCCTTTGTTGTCAATGTGCAAGGCTTAACAATCGTTTTGAGCTGGAAGATGATGAATCCACAGCAGAACTGCACAATGAGCAGCTGATCATGACAGATGAGTGTAGAATGAATGAAGTTTGAGTGTTCTATTGCTTGGATTTTGTAAATTACATTGAAGACTCAACCACAGACAAGCTTCACACTCCCAGCTGTTGGAGATTTGCAAATTGTAGCATTGTTCTTTGGACAATTGTAATTACAAACATATGTGTAGACCGATAGGCACTAGAGGCTACATAGACTTGGGACCAACAGAAAATGTACAATTGATGGGAGATCTTGCAGCCAAAGATGGTAGTTTGTCTACCATGGGTTCAGTCGTTTCTCAACCACATACCGGTATGTGGCTGATAAAAGCAGGGTGCACACAGAACTGATAATAATAGGTACTGTGTTTACCCAACCTAGTAATTGCTGTATATTATTAGCCTCCATGTTTATCATTTAATCTGTCCACAAATAATAAAGTTGGATGATGGCAGGATAAAAAGTTCAACAACACTGAGATATGCAGATATCCTTGTTTAAATGAGCAGAAGCGAAATGGAGACCCAAGACTATCAAACCAGATAAAAACTGGCTAAGCTTTGTTGCCTTGTGGAGACGGGAAAAAAAATTCTTACACTTCTTAGACAGTTTCCATTCAATAATACATAAAATATTAAGCATTTATCACCATAATTAGCAATCCCTACGCACAGCTTCCCCACTGTAGGTACCGTTATCTATGGCTAGGCCCAGATAATAACTCTTAAAACACATAACAAACCATCACCAAGGAGAGAGATTATAGGAGTTCCAGAGGTACAACGTGTTAGCGCTTCATATCTCACAGATGGTGTTAGTCGAGACACAGAATGGAGGAATTGTGTTGATCATGCTCCCTTTACCATCGGAAGGCAGTTAATAGGAAAAAACGTACTGAGACAGAGGTGGTTAACAACAGAAAGTGGCGTGGGGGTTAGTGACAGCGCAGGCCCATTTCCAAAAAAAAAAAAAAAAAACCATAGGTGTTAGGAGGAACAGAACCTGAGAGGTCAACTTACTGACACTGCCACAGACTGCCATGCAGTATTCCTCAGAGTCAAAGTTGTTTCGGTTGCCACCACATCCTCCATAAATGAACTGGGCGCATTTCCCTTCCGTCACCTCATAAAACCAGCGAGAGATCATTGCTCGACAGGGACCAGTCTCAGCTTGTTCAGAGCACACCTCTATTTAGGATGTGAAGGAACTTTATTTAGCAACAAAATAGCATAAATTTCACTGCTTAATGAAAATATCAAACAGGGGGATTCAATAAACGTTCTTATCGCTAAAAATGGGGCTAATTTTGCCCCAACCAATACGCTTTCAAATGTTAAATAAGATCTGATTGGGTGGAGCAAAATTAGCACCATTTTTAATGATAAGAACTTTTATTGAATCTCCCTGAAAGTTGCTTATATATAGGAGTAAAGCTTTCAATAAAGCTAATGCACTGCAGTATCCAAACAAGTATCCAAACAAGGGTTAAATAAAAGTATGCAGACTCTCCTTTAAAAGAGCCCTGGATCACATCTCTGACTGCGGACAATGTTCAAATTTTCTTTTTTTAGTAGCTTGAACAACATTGCCTGATCCTCAGCTCCTCCCCTCAGCATGCTGAGTTAAGACATAATGCTGGGAAAGAGGGTAAGTACCTGGACAGACTAAAAAGATGGCAGTTGAGGGAGGCAGCTATTAATGGAAAAGAAAGACTGGCCACATGGCTACAAGCTGGTAAAAGCAAGAGGTTTTCAGGAAGCACCACTGATCAACCTTTTCAGCAATATAACTTCTCATAGGTTTTACCTAGAGATGTGATCCAGGGTTCATTTTAAAGGTATAATAAAATAAAACCCTTACTTGTTCAGAGACCCAAGTTGCTTTTTTAGGTTTAGTAAGACCAATATACTGGGATTCTGTATCTATCTAGAAACACAATATGCAATTTTTAAAAGGTAAAAAGAAAGGAACATGGAAAAAAAAAAAGTGCAAAGCCTGTTGGGAAAATAAACAGCCCTATTTATCATAATTTAACTATATCTGCCTATCTAGGGAAATGGAGGAGAATTACAATATAAGAGTTAAATCAGTGCTGTTAATGCATTAAACGTATCCAACGATTACAGCAATAATAGCGTGATTAGGGCAGATGTTGGGCATCCCAGTTTGTGAAAATGGATCATTAGGCACATTAGTCATACTGTAGCTGAAAACCCCATAGATATTCTGGTACCTTTTAATTTGAGATAAAGAAACCCTGTACACCTGCCATTATTACCTACTTGGTGGTGCAGTAATAAGCTTGAAATTGTGCCTACAACAAGCCTTTTTAATGAAATGAATTTCATACCATCCACCCAGTTAATTCTCCATTTCACTTGGTTCCATTTATCACAAATGTTAAAGTTCTCATTTGAACGAAGTATCAGGGATGGTTTAATACAGACAACCAAGAATCAGTCAGAAACGCCGTCATCTTTCACTTTACTGCTCGTTGAAACGCTGCGAATCAGAGAAGGGAGGAGCAGGGAAATATTTAAGCTTCAGGAGAATTTTTACCGGTCTCTACCTCAGCGGAACAAGCACCACTTTAAAACATTGGGTGCATGGCTAGGAATGCACTTCAAGCAAAGCTGGAGTGGGTAAGGGAAGATTGGTCTGGCTCTGACGAGGGTTACTTAACATTTTGCAATAAGTGCAATGTTTTATTTTTGAAGTTCTTTTAAAGGGAAATGTTTACAAGCACGATCTAGTTTATAGTCTATTTTATTAAACAAAAAAAAGATAATGGAACGGAATCTTGTGGATACGTGATTTCCAGACAGTAGAACACATCTAAGGCCTTTATTTACCAGAACATCGTGTTTGCTGTAACATTTAAAATCTATTAGCTAATGAACATAGATGAGCATTAACAACATTTGATCAAAGACATTTGATCTGTAAGATAGTATTAAATTATTTCCTTGAATAATATTTTTGTCCTGGCATTCCAGGACCCCCCCCCCCCCCCTCTACACAGAAAATGTGGTCTCCCTCTGTTAAAAAGCACACTCCTACCTTTAAAATAACTCTAGCATCATGTTTCTAGCTGCAATCTAACCAAGCTTACAGCAGTATATGTGACATTGCCATTGCTTTGCCCTCTCATCGCTGGTTTGAGTATTACCACATGTATTCTACAGATCAGTCAATCATAATCTCCAACCCATACCCCAAAAGCTGTCCACAGGCAGAGGAAAAGACTGAGGTCTCTAAGGCTGGGTACACATGGGACACCATTTGCCCCCGCCAACCTTTCGCCACTAGCGAGCCGCCGGCACAAATTACTGTCGGTCATGGCAAAAGTAGCCACAGCTGACAGTTCGGTAGGGGCAAATGTCGCCCCATGTGTACCGTAGGGAACTGCATGATCGCCCATTATTTATAAGCATATGTGATTGACAATTCAACCGATCCAGACGATAGGGTGACCAAGATGGATCATGGCTGTTGGGTCTTTATATACAACTCATCATGTATCTGTCACAGAAACAGCGCAGATCAGGAAATTTAACTTTACAAGCATGGAACTTAAGATTCAAAGCAGCTAGATACATCATCCTAGGCTTGTTTTAAAGGTATGACAGGATTTTACTCCCCCTTGTATTAAGGGCACTTATATGGAGACCACAGTTACCTTTAACTTAATTTTCTCTGTTATACCACATTGTACTATGGCCACTCTTATTAAACAGAAAGGATTTTGTTTTTCCAACACACATCACCACCATTCTTTCTTATAGAACAGGTTCCTGCCAACGTAGTTTTCTCTTTACCTTTACCATGTTTATGTCTGCTATTAAAACAGTGTGGGTACCACAGCAATTAATGTTTATGTTGCCTACATTGCTTAAGGCACCAGCAAGTTGATGCTGGCTAGAGAGGGAAATAAAAATCAACAGAACAAAAACAAAACAGTGAGGTCAAACCAACAATGTCATATATAAAACAAATTAGAGATCATAAGGGGTGATCAGTAATTCAGGAGGACAAATAAAGGAACAATAAGATAACTGTTGTATCTAAGCAGAAAAAGTATGGAATGGGCAAACGTACTAATGGGAATATGCTTGTGAAGGTTCTCATTCATCCAGGTCATGGTATATCTGTTGTATTCAATTAGATCAACTGGACATTTCATGTCCAGTTGTCCAGTTGATCTAATTGAATACAACAGACGTACTAATGGGAACTTCAGAGTAGATGTCAAACCTATCATGCGGATTGCTATCAGTCATAAAATCAGGAGGTGACCCTAACGATTTGAACAGTAAATAAGAATAGTAGAGGATCAAATCAATTTAAGGGCATGTCTACCCTTATATACCACGGCTGCCAGTTGAGCCCCTTCTTGCTTTGAAACAATTAAACTTAACGAGGTCTAGGTTTTGGGGGGTATTCATCCGATATACAAATTTTTGTTGGAGGTGTGGACATGCCCTTTAAAACGAAAAACTGGTGACTAATATACTAATAGGTCAAATGGGGAGTTTCAAGCAGATGTCACACTTAACTCGTTGATTGGTAAAACAGATATGAAGGATAGATTAATGAACAGAACAAAGAGCAGAGCCGGAGTTGGCTGGGATAAGGCACTCGTATGTGAGTTTCTTGAAAGAACAGCTGACAAGTTTGCAACACAATAAAAATTCCTTTTCATCAATCTTTCACAATGCCAAGAACATTAGACTAAACATATGCATTTGTCGGGAACATGGATCCCCACAAGATAAATTTTGATTTATATCTGGAATTAGAGGAAAATCAAGAATAAGTCTTTATGGAACGGCAGCAAATGTTAATATACAACACTGTATTTTGGAGACAATTCTAGTCCTCTGGGCACAAGGAAAGGCACTAACAGCTGTGCAGGGGCATTGCCAATTAACGTCATATTTCAAACACACACAAGACAATTTGATTTGTAGTGGGATGATGAAGCTAGATTATTACAATGCTGTTATATGAACAATTTGCATTCACAATCAGCCACAAAAATGGCTTGCTAGGAGCTTTTGCTTTGAAGGATTATTTTAACAATGCCCCATTCACAGTTATATTTTGGGTCTTAGAGCTGAAGCCCTTTTCCTGCCATTGAGATAAGATTGTAGATGCACTGGCAAAGCTTTAAAGAAAATATCAAATACATTTTTAAAAAAAAGAAAGTATTCTGTGTCCACAAGTTTATCCTCTAAAATACTGGAAGGGTGGTCACATGAGTCTATCCCTCTTGAGAGCAAATTGTAGTGTTTGGATGAAAACCACAACCCTAAATAGGGACCAGTGTGTGGAACATACAATTACTGCTGCATTAATTGCCACATTCAGCCTTTTAGGATTCTAAAGCTGGGTACACACAGGAAAGATGATTGAAATATGACAGACAGAATCTGCAATATCCCGTCTGTCATTTTTCAAAGATCAGGATACACACAGTCCCGAGCGCTCCCCCTATACACAGCATATACACAGCATGTACATATCGTATACACAGCATATACACAGCATGTACATATCGTATACACAGCATATACACAGCATATACATATCGTATACACAGCATGTACATATCATATACACAGCATATACACAGCATGTACATATCATATACACAGCATATACACAGCATGTAAGATCATCATATACCACAGCAATTACATACATATACACAGCATATACATATCATATACATATCATATACACAGCATGTACATATCATATACACAGCATATACATATCATATACACAGCATATACATATCATATACACAGCATGTACATATCATATACACAGCACATACACAGCATGTACATATCACATACACAGCATGTACATATCGTATACACAGCATATACACAGCATGTACATATCATATACCACAGCACATGTACATATCATATACACAGCATGTACATATCATATACACAGCATGTACATATCATATACACAGCATGTACATATCATATACACAGCATGTACATATCATATACACAGCATGTACATATCATATACACAGCATAGGGAGAACGTTCGGGACTGTGTGTTTCCCTCCTCTATAGGGAGACTACCGCAGCCAAGGGAAATATTCAGTCTTTTTGGGTAAAGTTCGGTGGCCACATGTTTGTACAGGGGAAAGACTCTACACACACTGCCGATAAAGCCCCGATACCGTCAGATCCAATGGGGCTTTATCACCAGTGTGTGTACCTAGCTTTAGACCAGGTGGAGAAAATAGTCATTTACAGAAGGTGTCAGGGTTTTCTGAAGTTTCTGAGGTCTGACAATCTTTTGAGGAGACTAAAGAGAGATATGGGCTGGAAGGAGACACAGTCCACCATGTTAAACACTCATATTAACGGCTTCAATATCCAAAATATTTTTTGAAAACAGCTGCATGGTTAACCTTCCCTTCTATTGGCAAGGCAAATGGTCACTTAATTTGATCACAGATGATGGATTGTATTTAAAAACTACTGAATTGCGTCTTTGAGGTTCTTTGGCTAAAATTTTTATTGGAATCTTACTCCTTGTGGTTTATCTATCATAGTTATATGAGTTGATTTTGTTTATTGAACTTCCAAAATGTTTTTTTTTTTTTTTTAATGACCAATTAAATTACCTCGTACTACTTCTTCAACAGATTCGGTCGTTGTAGTGGTGGTGGTGGCTATACTGGTCGTCCTCTCGGTAGCTTCCTCAAAGGGCTCCTCGGGTTCTTCCTCAATTTCATCACCATCATCTTCATCATCATCAGCATCTTCTTCTTCCACCTCTACTACTTCTTCCTCTTCTTCTTCTTGTTGTTGACCTTCCAGAACTTTGTCATCACTGTTACAAGAGAAGACATAACAAAGTTACTTCTCAACGCAAAATATAAAGCTAGGTACACACATGGAGAATAAGAGACAAACCCAATAAGATTGGCCATTTATTAGCTGGGTGTGGTGAAAAAATAAAACAGCCAATCCCGTGGCCAATGAAACACTGCTGTCTATCTCAGGATCAGACTGTTTCGATTGGCTCCTTATAGTTTGTTACAGGAAGCTGACAGAGGCCACAGAGTATATGGTCTGTAATTTAAATCTGTAATGCCCTTACCCAGCATTAGCCCATAACGGTTTGTAAACTATTCACATTCTTTCTGAAGATTTGTAACAAAGTGAAAGAAATTTAGAAATCTCCCCACACAGATGGTCTACGCTTCATAGCAGTTGGCTGCTTAGTATTCTTATAATAGAAAACATGGTGTCAAGTAGCCAGATTGTCATGGGAAAGGTTAAAATACTTACTTAGCTTTACTATGAATTGTTCAAGAGCAGGGATGTTGAATTACAACTCACAGCGTTCTGCAAATCATGGAATGCTGGTAGTTGTAGTTTCCAACATCTTGAGGGCCTCAAATTCAACATCCCTGACCTAGACTTAAAACGTTATTTTTAGGCCCCAACTACTATACTAATTTTCACAGAACGGTAAACACTAAAATGACTGAATCTTCCAGATAGAAAACATTTTGTTTTATTATTGTTGTCTTTGTGAATGCTCTGCTGCAAATAAGATTAATGTGTGTTGTCAAGAATGAAGCAGATGCTTTGCACATGACTAGTCTCACATATACAATTAATATTGTTCACGTGTGGAAGCCAAAAGAAGGAGAATGCCAATACATATTTCATTTATGAGATGGCTTTGGGGGTTGCTTAACAGGAAAGGGCTGGAAGAAAATGAGCTCCTACATATACATGCAGCATGAAATGAGCACGTAACCAAGGGCTGCCGAACCCATTGACTGAAGGGGACAAATCCCAAATCCTGCAATTAGGGCCCAGTCCCTGGAAACCTTGTACTGTAGGACATAGTGGGTTTGGCCATTCCACTCACCCCCAGTATCAAAATTGTCCTCTCTCCCAGACTGCCACCCACCCCCGGAAGCAAAGTTTTCCTCTCCTCGGTCAAGGATGCACCTAGGGTTGCTAGATATCCCGATTTGGGTGGAACCGACCCAACTGCAGAGGAAAAATTCAGAGTAACAAATCCAAGGCCCCAGTGTTTTATCTGGGGAAAAAAATACTGTAGAAGTTAGATACAATGGTGAGTTTGATCCTCTCACTATAAAAAGATGTCCTCTCCACCCCCAGACTTCCATCCAACCCCAGGAGCAAAGCTTTCCTCAACTTACTCATGGACAATTCCCCTAAACCCTGTGGATCTTCACACTGTAAGATGCCTGCAACCCCAAACTACCCTGACTGCACCATGATCCCATGTGAAAGTTTAAGGACAGACTTAAAGGGAAACTGAGATCTCCATACAAGTACTCTATAATAAACAGAGCTCTTTCATTCCTTTCAAACAAGCCTAGGATGATGTACCTTGCTTTTCTGGATCTTAAGTTGGTTCCTGGTCTGTCTGAGTCTCTATGGCAGTCATATTAGGTTCTGTATAAGAAGCCCCACCCCCAAAAAACAATAATTTCTAAACCTATTTACAGATCAGCAAAACATTCTCTATCTTTTCTTCTACATGTTAACACCTTAGGGAAAGAAACACATTTATTTTCAGGCTTGTAGCTAGCTTTAAAAATTATTTATAAGTTATGGGGTGGGGCTTATGATCCTGCTGCTGATGCTATGTCCCAGCAGTGGGCATGCTCCAACCTTAAACTTGGAGGTGGACCCCAAAAATGTTGTTGCTGTCACAGATCACAGTACTGCTGTAACTTTTGATAGTCTAAAGCTAGAAGCATGACCCTTGAGTTATTTCAAAGGTAGGAGTGTGACCTTTTCAATAAAGCCCACTTGTATGAAGACCACAGTTCCACTTTAATGGCTAATGCAATAAATAACGCAAACATTTTGCTCATGTTATTAATCTGCAGCAACCAATCAGATTTGACCAAACTGCAGTAACCCAATAAAAAAGCTCTAATTAGTTGCTGCAAATGGATAGCACAAGTAAACTTTGTCACCTCTTATTGCATCAACCTCTCAAAGTCTTCTGATTAAAGAATAGATTTAGAAATATGGACACAAACAGAAACCACAAGTAATACAGTTTTCTCTTCGGTAATTGAGCGCTTAAAGCAATTCAAAATGATTTCACATCACAGATAATGGAATTGGAATTTTTGAATTCTGTTGAAAGAAATCATGTAATCAATTACGTTTTGCACATCTTTCTGTTCCGCATAATAGACACACCTCTGCCTTAAAGAGCTGTAACCAATCGCTAGGCCTGTTCCTGGCGGGAGACTAAAATAATAAGCCAAGATGCCTTTAGGGTCATTATGCAGACGTTTGATGTCTCTAAGTTCTGTCACTTTACCGTAGTACAAATATTATTTAAAACTCCACTCAGCCCATAGAAGCACAAATGCTAATTTCCCATCGGTCTTGCATTTCAATATCCTGGAACAGTGAATTTTAAGTAAGATAAAATGATTGTGGATGCATAATGTCTGCCATTGCAGATCTAAGATTTATTTTTCCTATGAAGCCATCAGTATAGACTGTTCAAAGAGGGATTAAATCCTTCCTGAATACAAAGAAACCCTGATCTGCCTGCAACACTCTAGAACGTTATCCTTCCCTCTTTTGTAACTATCCAATGAACCTGCCAGTACCACCACAGCGTATTACCCTTTCTGTATCCACTGACAGGTGGAGCATTCCCTGCTCACCAGGGGAAAGGGCAGGACTGGAGCTGAACAGAATGTAATATTTCTAAGAGTCTACAAGTCTCTGGATTTGTATTTAGCTTGTGGAATGCTGTTAAAGCCTCTTAGTAGGTGTAACATATATGTAAGGGGGGATTTAATGCCTTATACTTTCCCTATCTTATTTACCGTAATACCTTAAATTATTTAATACACAGGGGCAATTTTTTGAGCGATTTGGCAAATTCATTCGTATGCCATGTTCCGTTTTACTGACCAGCCGCTTGACAAAATCGAGCGGTTAATTGGAAAAAACAAAAATCGGGCCAGGTGAAAATTTTTCCACTAACCTCATCTTAACATCTCTCTGCAGGATTCAAGGGGAAACTGTGTAAAAATGTTCAGCTCAAGGTGGGGAACTTTGAACGCTTCTTCCGATCAGATTTACAATCTTTGCCCTCGATCAGAAATTTGATTGGAACAACATCTGCCCTGTGTATGGCTAACTTTAGTGACGTCCAATCTGTAAACGTACATATTTGCATATCTAATAAGGTTATTCCAGCAGCGTGTTGGAAAGACTCCTTTGGTGAACATGCTATGTTTCCATCTTCATAGACATAATTGGAAAGACACCTATTTAAAAGCCTTTCTAGTCTTCTGAAAAGCATGACAAGCGGTTAAGGGCATGCAAGGAACGATCAGAAAGCGTTAGTTATTGAAGGCGGCTGGACTAGGTCCGCCAGTGCCTAGAACAGACATTTAATCTCTGCAGGAAATCAAACTCTGATGCATGTAAATGTTTTCGGAACCTGGAATTTTCAATTACACTGTTCAGAGCATTTTTCTTGCACATAATAGAGGGAAACATTAATCTCCCACATTACATTTATTTGACAGAAAGAACAAAAGCATTGAAAATACAGTTCCGCGTTTATATTTATGGCTCGCTATTCCCATACGTGCTTCTTTAGGAAAGGTGGTATTTACTACAGTATTATACTACTATAATTGACTAGAATATATCATATTGTACCCATTACTAGGCAGTTGCGGACACAGAAGAGTGACTATTATATTATAGAATACATAATATGTTCTCCCTTCTGTGTAATATTAAGATATAGACACACAGAGCAACAAATCTAGACCATTTAGTATTTATCTGTAGTATTTAGTTAGATCAACTGGACTTAAAGTTTATTTCTTGAAGATGTTTCGCTAGTCATCCGACTGGCTTTCTCAATTCAGAATTTCTCAGTTCAGACTTGTACAAGAATCTATTTTCCAATAAGTACCCTGGAAAGTCCCTCTTAGCATATGACAGCCAGGTGTTAGGGACCTTCTGGTGCAAGGTGTGATTGCATTGTGGCTAAGAGGTGTTAAAGGAACTGCCCAAGGTAAGGTGTCAAAACAGCATTGTACAGATTCTTGTACAAGTCATTCTGAATTGAGAGATCCAGTTGGATGACTAGCGAAACAACTAAACTTCAAGTCCAGTTGATCTAATTGAATACAACAGATATACCATGGCCTGAATGAATGAGAACCTTCACAAGCACCATTTACCGTATATACTCGAGTATAAACCGAGGTTTTCAGGCTTTAAAAAAATCCTGAAAATCTTGCCTCGGTTTATACTCGAGTCAATGTTTCTCCTACCTTGTTCCGCGCTGCAACGATCCCATCCTCGCTCCACAGCCTCTGCGCATCCGGATGATGTCACTACCCGCGCCGCAAAGTGAGAGGCGCTGGGTAGTGACATCATCCGGATGCGCAGAGGCTGTGGAGCAGCATCGGATCGCGCGGCCGCCGGACAAAGTAGGAGAAACATTGACTTGCACAGGGACACAAATCTTAAGTGGCAAATACATACAAATACGAGTAAAACCTTCTTTATTTTGTGCATACTGTATGCACAAATAAAGGAGGATTTACCCCTATTTGCAAGTATTTGCCACTTAATGTTTGAAAACTACAACTCCCAGCATGATTTATTTGGGAGTTGTATTTTTCAAACATCTTAAGTGGCAAATACTTGCAAATAGGGGTAAATCCTCCTAAATTTGTGCATACAGTATGCACAAATAAAGAAGGTTTTACTCTTATTTGTAAGTATTTGCAACTTAAGATGTTTGAAAACTACAACTCCCAGCAATAAAGCATGCTGGGAGTTGTAGTTTCCAAACATCTTTAGTGGCAAATACTACCCCCTCGGTTTATACTCGAGTCAGTGTGGTTTTCCTCCTTTTTTACCTAAAACTAGGTACCTCGGTATATACTTGGGATGGTTTATACTCAAGTATATATAGTAGTATTGTTTTAAACTACTATATTTCCAGATTTCAAGTGCTTAATTTAGTTGTTCTTTTAAAGGTGCCCATACACGTTATCATTGCATGTTTACAGGTAGACTCCACTGGAATCTTATGGTACACATGCAGTGGCCCAGCATATCAGCTATACTATAGTACAGGGTGCCGATACTGGCCGATAGAATTTATTTTGTTGTTGTAGGGAATGACATGGGTAGTTAAACAGCATCAGTCATTTTCGGTCCCACACCTTGCAGATACTTTGCAAATACTGTCTGATACAGGATTTGCTGGGTATCATATGCCAATGTGTATGGCCACCTTAAGAGATCATTGCCTCAAATAAGCCAGCAAATGTAACAAAAAAAAACCACATCATTGATAATATACAGCAGAGAAAATGCTCACTTTTGATTTAATAATTTTCCAGAGTATACCATTTCTTTTAAAATTTTACCAGTATAGTAACTGCATTGTGATGTGAAAAAGGTAACACAATCTAACAACTTTCTTATTTTATATTCAAATGTTAGTTAAGTATTGCCTACAATATTTTCCTTCCCATATTATTAAACGGATTAGATAAATATAGCCGTGGACTGCAGTATAGTACATTGAGGTTTCACCAAAGACACACACATTAGTGCCCTCCTTCATTGTTCAGAAACAATCATCATTTTCCGGTTATATTCTTAACTATTTAAATGGTTTCTGTGTACTGTCAGCAATTCTTTTAGCGTTCCTGCATCCTTTAAACTTCTGGCTTTCTAAATGTTCATGTCAATTGTTCCTAAAGGAGTTGGACTGAGATTTTACCAGTATGGTACAGGGCATACTGGTAAAATGGTTTATTATGAGTTCTGGCCAATGAAACTGCTATCACTTGCCTAAATGTGACCAATGTAAGTAACACGCTAATGATATACAGCATGTTTCTATACAGGGCAGAAACCCAAAAACCCTAAGATCTATTTAGACCACAGACATGAAAAGACTGGTGCATAAGGAACAATTTTTACTAACAGATGTTCCAGAGGATGTATCAGTCGGCACTCAAGACTCCAACCTGCAATTATACGGCATTGACAGATCACCAAGATGGATCATTGAGAATTATAACTATCTGTCAAGTTTGGAAATATTTGTCACTGACAAATAAAGAGATGGCGTACGGAATCTTCAATTTCTAATTACCTTACCTTAGAGGAACCCAGATACTGACCACATTACACTAAATCTGCCTACAGATTAAAGTTCCTGGGATCTGGGTTTCAAGGAA
The DNA here is from genome assembly GCA_019447015.1 of Hymenochirus boettgeri. NCBI lineage: Eukaryota > Metazoa > Chordata > Amphibia > Anura > Pipidae > Hymenochirus > Hymenochirus boettgeri. The sequence continues at coordinate 33,233,861 of CM033470.1, read as the reverse complement.
TCTATCAGTACAAAAGCACGATACAGATACAGTCAACTTTCTAGACTATCATCATTGTTGACACATGGCCATTAACACCAGTTTCTCAATCCTGAATGGGAAAATCTGTTTTACCAACACATTCCCACTAGCAAGCACTGCCTTCTATCATCCTTATGGAAGAGGCAGCAGCAGTGTAATTGTGATCTATATGTGGCACAAATATATGCAACATCCAAAGGCAAGGATGCACAAACTTTTCACAATAAACTACGGTAAAACGTGTGTCTACTTTGAGAAGTTACATTCATTGACGTTTGTGTGGTTTAGTGAGTCCCACAATATATTTAAAGGGCATGTTCACTACCTTCCAACGTTCCTGCAAAGTTACCCATCCTGGTCCATTCATTTCAATTGAACAAACATTGCATTGACAGGCCAGTTTAAAACATCCAATCAATCTAATTTAAATCATTAAATATCCAACATCTGATTGGCTGCTTAAGATTAATAGCACGTTTTAGTATGGCTGAGTATGGGAAGTCCAGTGCAAACCCAAGGGTGAGGATCTAGTGGTTTAGGTCCTCACCCTGGGTATTATTAGGGGAAAGGGGTGGTTTGGGAGGGAATTCGTAAAGTTCTCCTTTAATAAATATCTTGCCCAACAAAATGTTCTTCATCAGAAAAAAAAGCAACGGTGATAAGAACAACACTGGTCTCTATTTTCAATGAGATTGAAGATCTAATAAACAGCACCTACAATTCACAGGGGGTAGCATACCTTATTCCTACCTCCCCACGTGCAATAGAACGAACCCAACACAGCACTACACTTGCCTGCCGCAGCATGCTTGCTGCTTCTAAACAACGGTCCATTCCTCCTTCTTCTACTATAAACACACACGTGCAGAAGGTAAAAGGGGCAGCCTGGCAATCAGCTGTTAGAAAATACTAGTGTGGACTGGAGCCTGCAGGTTATTGTAGTGCTGTATTAGGTTAGTTTTATTGAGGACAGCTAGGTAGGAACATGCTATCCTACCTCCTTGTGAATTGTACACCAACCCCTCCCCCACCCCCACCAGCTACTTAATACTGTATATTAACTTTAGTGTTCCTTTTAAAGGCCAACGCTGGCCATACACTATTCAAATTGTATCTCAACATGAAAATGAATGGGCCAAAGACAGGAACATTGGGAAGTCATATTTGATGCAGTGCCAGGTATTTGATTGGATGATTTAATTGGATAAACTTAAATTTAACTAGAACCTGAAATGTGCAAGGTTTCCTATCACAGAGTTTATCAACCATTCCTTATAACACGCACCAATGCAAATATGGCTGAACCAAAGGTCCCATAACCAAGAGCTTGTATTAGAATATCCGCTTAGCAGTATAGTAGTTGGCTACATTTTCCTTCTACTTTACTGTGGCACTTTTAGATTATGTAGAAGGTCAGAAAGAAAGCAAACAACATGCAGGAAAGGCAAAGCTAGCTTGTCCAAAACACAGCACAAGGCGGCCAAGAAAAAGTATGAGGTCTTAACATGATCACTGTGAAAATCTGAGGAGATCATGGCGTTTCCTGCCCATTATTCCTCAGATTAAATCCATTGTTTTAGTGCACAGCTTGTTCATCACACCCAGCTACAGTTTTATACTCTAATGCTGCACAAAGCTGCCTACGCAGCACTGTGCCAATTGCTTTTCAAAGCAATAAGCTGCTTCATCACTTTCTCCCCATAGCGTTATCCAGCTATCTGCATTCTACATTGACTGGGGATTTTTAGGTCATGTACACTCACGTGTGCTATAAATCAGTCCCAGTGTTTGTCTGTGGCGAGAGAGATGTTTGATTTCTACGGAACTGCAACTTTCGTTTACATAATGTGGGTAATGGATCTACATAACATAGATTATCTTTACAGCAGGTAAAACCATAGGGGCTATAAAATAATCCAGACTGAACTCACCCGGTTTCAAAAACAGGGAGTGCAAAGGCCTAAGTGGATACGAATAGTTTTGCCTTTGGAAAAAGCCTTTTATTATAGGGATATGATATTCCCACAAATTCACCCCTTACCAAGGGTTAAGACCTAATCCTCTAGGTCGTCACCCAATGGGTCTCTCCTCTGGATGTAGCTATTAAACACTGGCTTGTAATGCAGTCTACACCTGCCCCCCTTTCATCATCCAGGACAGTTCTTAAACTGACAAAATGTTGAGAGGTCGGTCTTAACCAGCATAACATTTTTATGTGCCAAGTGGGGGTTGATTGAAGTCCATAGTTATTAAGGAATGTTGTAAACGGACAAAGAATTGTCTAAAACTTTGTTCATACTAGACGCTAGAACCTATGCAAAATCCACGTTGATGCGTTTTTCTCATTGCATGCGTTCTGAAACCACATTTCCACCCAGAGTGGGAATGGGCCCTAAATTATTTGGCAAACGCAGTCGTAGGCCAATAGAGGTTTGAGCGAAAGGAAGGAAGGAATTACTCCAAACATTCCAAAATCCACCCGGGTTTACACAGCTGAGAGCACCACAAGATGTTGAGACATTACTACGGATGAAATTTTCAGATCTGTTAAACATCCAGTCTATGTAATATCGGCCCAATGAAAGGTCAGCAATGCACCGTATAGGTTCACACTGAAGAAGCAGCAGCACTTGCAGCAAATGGGATTTCAAGGGTACGTTCCACTGTGCCGAAAACTTGCCAATCTTCTGGCTAGTCCAAGGATCACACTAAGATATTGATACATATCCACATAAATAAAGGGGTTTTCCCCAATGAAATTACACAGGATTGCCTTTTAGATGGACTATATGGATTGTTATTATAACAAAACCTCACCAGGAACCTTTATAATGGGAATCTAGCATTACACCAGCAGAAATCAATCCCCCCCCCCCCCCCCCAATATAATTACATCTCTTATTTTGTTTTTATTATTTCACATTTCATGGTAGACGTCGTATTACTATAAAGTTCATTGTCACCTGCCCTGCATGGAGAATTATACTCAAGCAGTAACCAACTGCTTTCTGTCTCCTCCCCCTCCTTCATTAACATATGCTCTTCAATGCTAGAGATGGGAGAACTGTCAGTGACAATGACTGTGGGAGGAGCCACACACAAGTATAATTCTCCTTAGCACTGGCCAGTCCAGATCTAATTCGATGAGAAGATATAGTGGATAATATACCCCATACTGTAAATGATAAGGATATTAGAAGTCACTGAGGAGTTCCATGACCATATAAAAGCACAAGGGCACAGAACTCTGAGATGACTTTTGATTTTCATATAATTTACAGTGGGGTGTTCATTATCGATTATAATCTACCCCTTCACCCTAATTCAAAGACTGACCTGTGACCCTATGGCTCACCGGCAATGAAATGGCCTCCATGTGAACCAACTGTGACAGGACACCCTCTCTGTCCAACAGCCCCCCCCCATCACCCAACACTAATCTAACATGACACTCTCCCCTTTCACAGGACTCTAAGAAACCCAGCCTCACCCCTTAACTCCTGCCCGTGGCTAACACTTTCATTTTAAGCTGAAGAGGAAGTCGACGGCACCTTTGCTGTATGAAGTGGAGTTGAGCTGCACCTTTAACTGTAAGTATACGAATGATAGACGCATTCCAGTTGTCTGGTCTCGCCCTCCTCGCGCATTAATCAAGTGTGTGATGTGGTCTGGGTCCTATCGGCTGCTGATTAATGCGGCTATTGTTTGTATACTTACAGTTACCGGTGCTGCTCAACTCCTCTTCATATAGAAAAGGTGATGTCGGCTTCCTCTTCAGCTTGTGCCATGGGCAGGAGTTAAGGCTTGAGGCTGGGTGTTTTTTGTACTGTAATTCCTGGTTATAATCGGCGTGACACTACAAAGTAGTTTATAAAGATATTACTGGCTAGTTGGGTCCCATAGGGATCCATTAATGGGGTAATTTATAAAGGTATTACAGCATATTATTTAACAAAAACACAGACACCCCAATACACACCTTCCCTCCCATCACATGGACCTTTGAAATATGATGGACGAATGAAATATCTAAATTTTAATTATAAATATTACACTTATCATACTCCAGTTCAATTGGTGCAGAAATGATGCATCAGCCCCTTTAGTCCAGGATGTGGCCCTCCAGATGTTTGAAAACTACAACTCCCAGCATTCCCTGGCAGTAAGAGTTGTGGTTTTCAAATCACAAGCTTGTCATTCCTGCTTTAGGCTGTCATCTATTCGGAGATGAGCCTGATGTAAATTCCTAAAAGCAAATTGCTGCATAATATGTTCATCGCTATATAATAGAATTTAATTATAAAAACCCCAGCCTTCATAATACTTCTTTCGTTTTTTCCATTAAGCAACAAATGCAGAGAGGTTGTAAAGCCAGCCAAATGCAGGCAATAACCCAGATCATTAACTCACGTCATCCAATCAAATACCTCCTTTTCCAAGTTTAAACTTACTAGACCTAGATGATAATTGGGTGTTGTGGCGTCCCGTGCCCAAAAATGTCATGTTTCGTTTCAACGATACTTTGGGGATTATGTGCTGTCATATCACACAATACATAAATGCAACCGCCAATTAACTCCACCGGGGGTTGCGAATGAAGAAATGTAAAGGGAAGATGTGAGTCAATCGAGAAACATGATGTTAGTAGGGCAAGGGGAAGATAGAAAATTATGTTTAATATGAACAGCTTAGCAGGAAAGAAAAAAAACAACAACCTTGAACATAAAGGAATCGGCACTTCCAGAATTGGGCCAGCAATAAAGCAGACAGTTATGGTAAAATCCCTTTAATGTCCCTAATATACATTTATATAGGTGCAGCTATCATGGGTTCACCTTCTAAAATAAAGAGATTCTGAAATGACGTCTTTGTTCTTCACTTGCCTCCTTGCCTTTGATATATCCTACTGAAGTTTATCTGAAGCTCTGGGTGGGGGGAATGGGGGACCTTGTCTTTTGTGTACTGAATCGCTCCGATAAGCCTGTAATTTGATTGGTTCCCTGCAGTGTGTTCACTCAGGAATTCATAGCTACACAGCGATTGACACTTGCCCTTGTAACCCAAGAATGAAGAAACTGGGAGCTCAAATTGTTGGTAACCGCAGGTGAAAAACAGAAGAGAATAAAAGAGTTGACATCTTCCTCAAAATGAAGGATACCCGAGGCAAACACAATAAAACAGAACACCTGCCTCTACGTGCAATTTAACACGTATGGAATTAACTGTAAAGCTGTGCAGTCTTATAAGTGACTTCTGGTAAAAGGGCTGTAGACACACCCTGTGAGATCATAAAATGTGCTGCACAGATGGCACATTATAAGGATTCCAAATCCCAAGATCCTCTAGTACTTACTACTAGGACACATTAAAGGATTAACTGTCGCATAGGTAGGTTGCATAGGGTGAAAGGGTTGTCTTTTGGACCTCCCCTTCTATACTATATATTACTATGATGAAATCATTGCGTAATGTCCATGCTATAGCGGACATGCCTTTATATTGCACCTCATTCCCTAGATACATCCAGTGAAAACAGGAGACATTTTCAAACAAAAGACAAATGACATCATCACATTACCACACCCAGAGTGTTCAAATATGGATCCAGCCTCATACCAACTGTCCCCTTTGTTTCTATCAATTACAGACTGCAGTGAGAGGCACAGAAATAAATAATAAGTTGGAATAAATGGACCTACTGGGTGTGGACATGAAAAAGGACCAACATTGATTTTAGTAGCTCCTTCGATAAGTTCTTTCTAACATTGACAGGCCGTGGATGGCAAGATCCTTTGGTAATAAACAGTCACTCCCCCCCGAAATGAATCTGATGCAGGGAAAGCTGTATGTACCAAACATCAAAGTGCACATTTTTAGATTTCATATCTAGGGATAATAAGAGTCTCTTGTGGTCACATTGCCATGGTGTTAATCCTTTGCTATGGTGAAATTCTGTATACATTCAATGGAGATCTTGCTAAATCCCATGTGTATTATTCATAGAGTCAATGGACACCTTGTTAGCCCAATACTATATCCCATTGAAGAATCTCTAACAATGGTAAATTAAGTGACACATAGTTTACAAAATAGCTGTCATGCTATCAGGGCTACATACCTTCTATCAGCATAATCTGCATCTGCACCTCCCCACCAGACGTCAGAATCATCTTCAGCATCAGTGGAGTCGAAATTATCACTTTCCTCCACAGCTGGGCAGCAGACAAACTCCACCCCTCGGAATTTATCAATGCCACAAGGCAGAAGCATTCCGTACTCATGGAGACTCATGGTCTTCTCACTGCAGGACTAGAAATAAAAAAAAATCCTTCTTATACCCTTGCACGTTCTGTACATTTACCAAAAAAAAAACCTGAACATTTCTAAGAATAGAGTAAAGGTGAAATGGGTTCAAGAAAATCTGGAACACAGGTGGAGAATTCATTATAGGAGCCTGAAGAAAGTGCGTTTCAGATAAAAAGGGCGATAGGATTAGTCATGCGAGGAATTGGTTTCTGAAGGGAAAATATGATATTAGGAAGAATTGCAACATATATCTCAAATAAAATTCCTTCATTATGTAACTAGATTGTTACTGAACCAGTGAATCTGCCAATGAGAAAACCCAGCCATGGGGCTCATTCGAAACTACAGTCTATAGATATTAGACAGACTGTAAGGGTCTGATCTTGACAAGTTATTCCATGGCAGATGCCTCCAGACTTGTCCTTCTATAAAAGCATCCTCTGCCTATAATGTCCATCTTCTCAGATGACCCATCCATAAAGACCTGACCTTCTACTTTCTGGATATAACTCCAAATTGAAAAACGTGATAGAGGTAACACATGGGCGACCGACAGTACAACTGTTAAATGGCAACTTTGTTACATGTGCATACACAACATGTTTCAAGCAACAAGTGCTCTTTCTCAAGTGTTCAACATCAAACTACCAAACATTTAAGGCCTAAAACCGGAAGTGATACGTGACATAAAACCACACCTCTTCTCACATTATCCTCCAGTTGTGTCAATCTTCAAATATAATCAATACCATGACAATATGAAATACAGTTTTATCAATCAACATGTTAAAAAAGTGCTTTAGGACAAAGTGCTAATCAGTGATTTATATTTTTATAAATATAAAGTGTATTGAGTGCATTTAGTGCTTCTGTTTGAGTAAAGGGCTATTAATAAAGTGCATTATCTGTGCTTATAACCAAGTCTGATAATATACATATGTGCAATCAATAAATATGTGCTCCATGTACATATGAAATTCGCAGTTACCATTAAAATATTAAAATAAAACTTTTATTATTTAAAAAACTTTCATTGACTAATTTATCGGTCCATACTTGTAAGAAGTTGTATGTTAAAGGGCAACTATAGTGGGAAAATGAACTTTTTTTTCTTTCTTTCCATGTGTTCTATAATTCTCCCCAACCCCCAAAGTGTCTTCACTTTTTTCAGATTCCCTCTGTCCTGAGATACATCAGTTAGAAGAATACGTGACTGCATTCCTCTACTCCTACTTGGACTGTCAATCAAATCCCTATGACGTGATCCCCCCTCCCTGCTCTGTAATAAACATAAAGATAACAGCATTAGCAGGGGGAGAGATGTAGCTTTGATGGTACATATAAGGCTGCACTTGACCCCCCTTCTTAATAGCTTTCACTGATTGATGATGGGTCACAAAGAGAGAGATTGTAAACTGTACTGCTCTCCTTCTTCCATGTCTCCAGGACAGCTTGGTTTCTATTGGCCACTGTGCGTGGTTGTGTTTTTCAGGATATTGAATTTTTAACTCCTACTGCACATGATAAGCTTGTCGGTTAGCCGGAGTTGAGACATGGAGGAGGTAACAGAGGAGAGGGGGAAGGGGGGGGGGGGGAGTGCTGCACACAGATCTGACACCATGGTTATACAGAGTCACTGACATAGATAGGATTAAGGCAGCACAGAGTACATGAATTTAACTTTGTAAAGGGGAAATGTGTTTTTTTCACTATAGATGGCCTTTAAATTTAATTCCAGACAGTATAGATCCATATGAGTCCCAAGTCCTATAATCCGTTAATTTAGTATCTAGGGGTAAATAAAAGATATACATTTTATAGAAAACACCCTATACTCCATTGTTCATTTAGGCCTTGTGGTGTCAGTGTAAAGGGCATCTATAGTGGGAAAATTAACTTTTTTTTTTTCTTTCTTTCCATGAGTTCTATAATTCCCCACAACCAATAGAGTGTGTTCACTTTTTTCATATTCCTTCTCTGTATTGAGATACACCAGTTAGAAGAATAGTGATTGCATTCCTCTACTCCTACTTGGACTGTCAATCAAATCCCTGTGACTTGATCCCCCCCATCCCTGCTCTGTAATAAACATACGGGGATATTCAATGTCGTTGCTCCCGTTACTTACCTTAGCCCGATCCCGCGATACAATAACTGACGTAAACGAGATTACGTCAGTTATTGCATCGCGGGATCTGGCTAAGGTAAGGAGCGGGACTTTAACGCTCCACAAGCCAAAGCGTTAAGTTTCACGCTACAAAGTAGCGCAAAACTTAACGCTACGGGTTTTGGATCGTTAGTACAGCACTGTTTCAAAAAACATTCGGAAATGGCGCTGTGCTCTAAAATCCATCCAAAACCCACGTTAACCCAAAATGTTTTCGGGTTAACGTGGGTTTTAGATGGAAAAGGGCCATATTGAATCTCCCCCATAGCGATAAGAGCATTAGCAGGGGGAGAGAGGTAGCTTTGATGGTAGATATAAGGCTGCACTTGACGCCCCTTCTTAATAGCTTTCACTGATTGATGATGGGTCACAAAGAGAGAGATCATAAACTGTACTGATCTCCTTCTTCTGTGTCTCCAGGAAAGCTTGCTTTCTATTGGCCACTGTGCGTGGCCAATAGAGGGGGGGAGTGCTGCACAGAAATCTGACACCATGGTTAACGAAGTCACTGACAGACATAGGATTAAGGCAGCACAAAGTACATGAATTCAACTTTGCAAAGGGGCAATGTGTTTTTTTCACTATAGATACCCTTTAAGTTTTCTGATCCACAAGGCTTCCTTTTGTAAAAGTTTCTTGGTCATGTCACCCACTCTTCGCTCATTCTGTATTATTTCTAGGGCATTCCATTTTAACTGAGAGACTGATAGGGCTATGTACTGAGAGCCGCTATCACAAAATTGTGTCTTAAAGTTCCGTTAATGGCTTAACGGGGATTTATCAACACTTAACACCATTAATGCTTGACTATGACGTCATATTTTAGAGCGTTTGTAACGCCACCACAATGATGGTCTTAATCAGACGTTAACTGAAAAAGTCCTATGTACAGAGAGGCGGCATTACTAGCATGTGATTTCACCCTCATGATTTGTAATGTGTAATCGTTCGACGCAGACCAATCACAAATCACGCATGCATGTGTGTAGCAAGCAAGCTTTTCTTGATGTTACTTTATATATCCAACGCAAATAATGGTTGCTTCATTTATATTTATGAATGTATGTTCATTGTGAGCTATTGTGAGTGTTGCTAAGCCAATTAGTTAACAACTTAGCTAGCCACTACCTACTACCATCAACCGACCATAACAAACAGGAGCAGATTTTACAAGTGAACTTATTTCTCTGTAATTTAAGTCAATATATAATAAGTGGCCAATGGATGTTTCTTGTTAGCGAGAGTACGTGCATTGTTTATGTACAGTACCACAATTTATGCAATACCACAACTAAAACACAGGCTAAGCTCTTAACGTTTAAATTAGGGTAGACAGGTGCACTACTCATTAACACAGGCTATGGATCACTGAAATACAGTGGTGCTAAAGGGAAAAAATGACTCGCAAAAATACAAAAAGAAGGGGACTGGAGACAAAAGAACTCCCGTCCCAAAAAGTACCCTAAATAACAGCACTACCACATGCCATAATAAAGTAAAAAAACGATTTATTAGGTTCACATAAATAAATAAACCCCCCTCACACTCAGTAAATACAATAAACTAATCACTAGAACCGGGGACGCTCTAGGGGGGTTTATTTATTTATTTATGTGAACCTAATAAATCGTTTTTTACTTTATTATGGCATGTGGTAGTGCTGTTATTTAGGGTACTTTTTGGGACGGGAGTTCTTTTGTCTCCAGTCCCCTTCTTTTTGTATTTTTGTAAGCTCTTAACGTGACTTTACCACTATGTATCTGAGCAAGCCAAAAACCTCTGAGAGGACGTCTCAGAGGTGGAAACAATTTCCCTCCCTGCCAGGATCCTGGTGGACAGTTTTTTGGACTTTGGAGGGACATTACAGGAGAACCATTTGGAGCTGGGATGTAAGGTAAGGATTTTTATACACTACACAGTGGGGCCAGTAGTGGGGGAAATTATAGTTTTGGGGGTGGACATGCCCTTTAAAAGTTGTTATCATTAAAAATGGTGCTTATGTTTCCCCAACCAATGAGATGTTTGCTTTCAAATGGTAAATAACATCTGATTGGTTAGGGCAAAATTAGCACCATTTTTAATGATAAGGCCTTCTGATAAGCTTGTGTACAGTGTACATGTGCATGTATGCAGTGGGCTCAAGATGTGCACCTGCTTAAGAACACACAACATACTGTATAGTGGCTCTAGAGAAGAGGCGGAAACAAAATATTCAAGTGTTTCCTCTTTCCATCCATATTCTTATGTTTAACATGAGTGATTGAAACTTTAGTTCCCGATGGCTTTATTTTTCCAGATTTTCCCAGACGCGCTCAACTTAAAAGGAAAAGTTCAGGCTAAGCAATTTCTGCTAAATTATAATGCAGAAACAAATGATCAAAAGGACATATGTGTCTGTACTCTCCAATTTACACTCAAACATGTGAATCCAGTAAAATCTTTTAATTTTAATTCTTTTTTTTATGTTTTAATTCTCTACCTAGACTCCTCCCATCTACAAGAGCGACAGATAGACATGCTCAGTGCACTTAACCCAGGGAAAAGAAAGAGAAATGAGCTACTATGTCTTTCCCTGTGCTATAAGTTAGATTGAGTGGGGGATTAACTGCAGATTTTGACTTCACTCAGGTCTATGTGTGGGAATTATTTATAGAGCAGAACCTAATTAAAAAAACACATCACTTGCCTCTCTATATAAGACAACCATGTTTAACCCTAAACTACTTTGCCAGTGGTCTACGGTGTGGTACAGATAGAACCATTCAATTGATTACAGCAGATGAATAATGAAAAATAACAGAATAACCAAACAGCTTCTTTTACAAAAGCTGAAAGCAAGAAAACTCTCTATGAAACATCTTCATTACATCTCAGTCTGTACTTTATAGAAGTTCTTCCCCTGTGAACACAGCTATATGATGGTTAAATGGTTTGCAATCAATGTTCCCACTAAGCTGCACGCATTGTGCACACAAGTTAAAATAGCGCACACACAAACATCTGGTAAATGTAGGTAATGCAGTATGAAGCTCACAAAATTGAATTTTGTAATTTTCGAACAACAAAGAAAATAATTAATAGAAAACTTCTCATGAAAGGTACATCATGAATGAAAACAGAAAATATACCAAAGATACAATGAATGGTAGTAGGGAGTTACCTCTTTGGCCACAGTGTGCCAGTGTAGGTGGGTTTCACAAATGTCCATCCTTTCCTGATGAAGAAACTTGCACTTATCAGGAACCAGGAGAGCGTCACTAACGAATTCCCCAACTAGAAGAGAAAGGAACATAGATAAAGTCACACCTCTGTGTTAAGATATTTCCAAGCGGTATTTTAATGATCAACAAAAGCAAAAAATACCATAAAGCTGTTTCCACTAAAGACAGGACTCTGGCTTTTCACAATTTTCCCTCTACTTTTATCCTAAAAATGCATCAGTAAAAATATGTAAATTGAATTCACACTCAAGGGAACCCTCTACCAGTGGTTCCAGACATGCTCAGTTTTATTCTTGCATGAAAGAGGGGAGCTTACCAATGAACAACTGTATATTCAGTAGATATGGGGAGAAGCTGGACTATTTGCTTTAGTTAATGTTTTTACCAACTTTACAAAATGTTTTATCCTGTATTCTACTGTAAATATATTATAATATATTATGCTAACACATTTACTATTATTTATTGTTATTTATTTTTGATCTTAGTGCATATATATTTTATATTGGTAACACAATCATTATAATCCGATTATGGACATTGCAAAAGTGCCATTAAATGATACAACCCTTTTTATCTATGCAGTCTGTTCCTCCTTCAGGATTGTCAGAACGCAGCGCTCACAGACAAAAACATTGGCAAAAGTTGACATTTCGTTAGATTTACACGTGAATCGGTTATGTTTATGTTGGTAACAATCTGCAATCTGGGTATGGATGGGAAGTAAAGGCCAAGCAAATGTTATATGAACAACGCATGCACAGGCTAACATGTTATTACCTAGCAGAAACTAGCAATTTTTCAGGAATGCAGAGATCCATAGGGATATAACTGTAATACTGTAAAGCAGGGATCTCAAACTTGTGGCCCTCCAGATGTTTGAAGACCACAACTCCCAGCATTCCTTGGCTACAGTATGCGGTTTTCAAATGAAAATGATTTCTGGGTTATGTCCCTTAGGAAATGCCACACCTACTAAGAGGCTTTAACAGCCAGGGTTAAATGCCAAACCAGAGAGCCTGATATAGACCAGTTTTGGTTTTATTGAGCGATCATCAGTGCAATGGAGGCCTCTGGTTTTCCTATGTGAATTGTCTATTGACAGACATCACTGAGGAATTAAATAACATAGAGAGAGTATATTTCTGGGTACACAATATCCATTAATTCGGCCCGACTGACCGCCATTTAGGACTATCTGTTGGTCGGGACAAAGTATTGGATAGTTTCTACTCCTGGACTCAACCGATGTCCAACCAGTTCGTTCAGGCAAATCATACGAACAATTGATCAGATGCGTCGGAAAATCACGGACGTGGCTTATTTTGCCACGAGAGTCCTTATTCCTGGCCAACCACTCAGAAGAGCCAAACTGTAGGTTGGGGGGAAGGATTGGAAGGCATTAAAGCTTAAGGCATTAAAGCTCCCCTTACTCATATGCAAATAAGGAACAGAGACTTCTGGGTAATGGTAATGCTACAGGAAATTCACCTTCACTCACAATAGAGATCTTTTCCCCAAAAAAGAACTGGTATAGGCCATAGAAAACAGATTAAAGGGACAAAATATCAATATTTGTTAAATTGTTAGTCTGTGTAATGCCTTCTTAGTTATTCTACATATTCTCTTCAATTTTTAAAAATCAGTTGATTTCATACCCTTTGCTGTTCCCTGCTGTTGACATTAGTGAGCTGACATTTCAGGTTCTAATGGTCCTTCTTCCCAGAATGCACCACATCCTTGGAATGTTCCTAACAGTAATTTCTACTGATTGGCTATTGGATGGGTCAAAGATGCTCAGATCTCTACTGAGCAACTAAATCAACCCAGGCGTTGGGTCAAGGGCAAGACCATAATGGTCTCTACTAGGGGTCCAGCCTTTTGGAAGCATTTATTTATACACAGACAAAATGCTGAATTGGCAGATTAAGGTTGTTCGGATGATAAAAATACTGCTCTTTTTTCTGAAAAACACATATATTTACACTGAACTTCCCCTTTAACAGCTAAGAATCATTTTTACACATTACACAAAGTGCCCCAGACATAAAGGGACTTATTTTAAATCTTATTCTTTCCCCACACTAACCCCAATTATACAAATTACAATTAGACGAAGTCTGGATAGTAGAATCTCTTTGATAATAGTTTGGCAGAGAAAAGGTCACTAATCAGCTGTTACTCAACTGCAATTTGTTAAATTCCACAACAATGTGGGAACTCTCATTCCAAAGCAGCTCATCTGCAGTTCTTAGATTTCTGGACTGAAGAGGCTTTAAAGGGCATGTCCACCCTTGAAAAAAAGTTTTGATTTAGCATTCCCCCTGTCTCCCCAGCCCCAACCGCTATATTTTTATTATTAGAAAGTGCCCAAAACATTACTTATCTTCCCTCTTTCCCCAGGCTCTCTGCTTGTGAGAAAATGCAAGCAGAGGGGCGGGACCAGCAGTTGCGTCTGTGATTGGCTGAGCGGCAGCCAATCACGGACGCGGCTGCTGGGAGTTCAGTGCGGCAGAGGAAAGAGGGAAGGTAAGTAATGTTTGGGGCACTTTCTAATAATAAAAATATAGCGGTTGGGGCTGGGAAGACAGGGGGAATGTTATATATAAAGGGTTTTACGCTAGGGGGAGGGAATCCTAATCGGGAGGGAGAGGGAGGGGGAGAAGGGCTGCAGTACGCATGCCAAACTTCTCCCGGAGGCCAGATAGAAGGCAGAGTCCTAAATGGACTCTGCTATCCTCCTGGTGGGCAGTTTTTGGGGCTTTGGGGAGGGACTACAGGAGAACCATATAGAGCTGGGATGTGAGGTAAGGATTAAACTACACTACATGGTGGGGCCATTAGTGAGGGGGATTATAGTTTTGAAGGTGGACATGCCCTTTAAAAAGAAACCAGTTTTAAGCTTTCCTTACTGCACATGTTTATAGTGGTAATACCTCAAATAGTAAAATATCGACAAAACTTGAACTATCTGGTTTAAGGGTAATTGTGGTCCAAAAATGACTTTAGGTAAATTGACATTGCTTTCCTGAGTATTTTGCGATTTACTTACGGTACTCATTTTTTTTTTTTACATTCAGGGAGATTCAATAAAAGCTCTTATCGTTAAAAATGGTGCCAATTTTGCCCCAACCAATCAGATCTTATTTGACATTTGAAAGCCAACATCTGATTGGTTGGGACAGTCCTCTTGAAACCCCCTGTGGCCCCTCCCACAGCTCCTTTAGTCACTGTAACTCGATCTCTTCCTGGTTTCTTGTGGCTTTTTCCTGCACTGAGCATGTGCCAACCACAGATTCAGAACCTCCCACCCCCTAACTTTCTGATCAGTGATTTCTTTGTATCTTGGGCTTGCTGCATGTAGAGAAGTGGTTGATGGCTCATTTTAAAAGGTACGATACTTTCATTCAAAATAAACTGGTTTGGAGACCACTGTTCCCAGTGGAACAACATGTTCGGTTAGAGATGATCTTTGTCTTCAGTATCAGTATCCCTTTAAGGAAAGAATGTGCTTGGATCTAAAGGAGCGATATAAAGAATTGATTTGGGAAAATAAAGTAAAAACTTTGTGAACCCTACATTACAGAAGCAAAAATATTCCATACACAAGAGACTTCCTTAAAATACAACTGCAGTGCCCCAAACAACCCCCTTACCTTTATAATACCCAGAAGTCAAGAACCATTAACCACTCACCCCTGGGTTTACTGTAGACCCCTAAATACCATTATTCCTAGTAATGGTTTAACCTAGCCTCATGAACTGGACAGTGCTTGTGATTTCCGTGCACACGCACGTGCACGGAACTCACAGGCATTACTGTTTGAGGCTCAAGCAGGAGAGTGCACGGAACTCACAGGCATTACTGTTTGAGGCTCAAGCAGGAGAGTGCACGGAACTCACAGGCATTACTGTTTGAGTCTCAAACAGGAGAAAGCAGAGGAAATCTCAGAGGGGCGGAGCTTAACATTCTTCAAACCAGTAACAAGATGTCAGCAACTTCCAAGGCACAAAGCTAGGCTCTGGAGGGGCATAGGTAAAAAAAAAAAGCTGCAGCTTCCAAATGAACATAACTTGATTTTACAGTGCACTTATCCTTTAAGTATCTGATGTTTTAAGAAGGATCTGTTGCATTTAATGCTCTGTAAAAACAGTTTTTGTGTCCATCAATCTCCACCCAATGGGGTTTCGACCAACAATCATGCCGTGTATGGGTGCTTTGTTGGCCGAAACAGACTGAGACCAGGGGCCCATGAGGTCTAGTTTATTGGGCCCAATTATCACTCAATTACATATATATCTTAAACCTACTGACTCCTATTGTTTATTAAAATGCATTTCTTAAGGTGACGTGATGCACGGTGTGTATGCCGATAACCGTTCAGTGTATGGGCACTTTGTCAGATGAAATGGCCGTTCGGTCAGGGCTTGTAGACCAATCCACCAGACGGATCATCAATGAGCCCGGACCAAACAGCCGCTTCGTCCAACAAAGTGTTCATACACGGCATATATTTAATGTCCCTTTATAGTTCTCTGTCTAAATGTTAGTAGTTTTCTCATTTTTCTTGGGTGAGTAGGTTTTGGGCCCACCTGGGAATTCCCCTGTAACCCTGTGGGCCAGCCCAACACTGGTGTAAACAGAGAGAACTTGGTTTGAGAAAACTAGAGACCATATTTAGACAACCATCCCTACAGCAGCTGTGGTCCTTTTCTCATTAACATTCCTACACACTCCCTAAATAGCCACACAGGGAGCAGAAAAAAAACAATCTACGGTACCAATAAAGATGGGGAGCACCAGGGATCAACTTTACAGCCATGGATTCCTTGTGTCGCCGGGCTCTTTAGCATCCCTAGAACCTTCTTTTCTCGTCTGTTTAACTTTAACTTTGTCAACAGACTCTATGCCCTAATGTTGGATGGCTTTAATCCTCTTATTTATTTAAGAACATTAACTAGACCACCAAGATGCAGCTCAGCCTCTACTGCCCAATTAGATTTTGTTTAAATAGACTTGGATAACTGGTAGCACACCCTCTTTAAAGGGTATTTTCCTTGAACAAACCATCTGTCTTTTCTCCGGTGACCAATTTGCAAGGCTCTTCTTAAGCTTCCTCTTGTTTTAGCACTCTAAATAATCCACCCTAATTATTATGCATGTGCTCCACTTTGCTAAGAAGCTATGGAAAATCTTTAGTTAAGAATAGTAGTAGGCTAATGCATGGCATGAAATGATCAATCATTAGGAATTCAAATGTAATAAACCCCCCCTAGAATTCAAGGAAACTTTACTGGGAAATATTAGGGCAGTGGCACAGAAGTGAGCATACATAGAGCAGGAAGCCTTTGTCCCTCCAGATAATCCAGAACTACAATTCCCAGCATGCCTGTAAAAACCAAATGCTGTTCCTGTGTACTGTGAGCTGTAATGCTGGGACAGCTGCATTGCATTGGCTGCAAAATGGTGCCACCAATTGGTACTTTTTTTTTAATTGCCCATTACTGAAAACTATAATTCTTCCCAACTATCACTGTACCATTTATTTTTGATCCGTCCCATATTTCTTTAGATATCCTGTCTGAAACATCTATTTCAGCTGTCAATCAAGTGTTTAATATCATAAACTCTTCTGTTATGCACAGTTTTACAGATGCTGGAAAGGTGAGACAGTTGGTACGTGTACTGCATGCTGGTTAATTCCCTCTCCCAAAGCTGCCTCATTGGGATTACTGAGCATGCTTACTCTCACAGAAAGTCAGATTGTCTGGCAGGGGGCTGGGGGACAGAGCAAAACAATTACAGAAACTGAATTGAAGTCATGCAGCAACACAAACAAATAAGAGTAAGTGCTACTTACCGTACATTTATAGATTAAAACAAGTATGTTTTAGTGTACAATACCATTAAAGCTGTTTAGCTTTATGTGGCGCAGAATCTTTTCCAGCTAGTCTATCATTTTTTTTAATTTTTTTTTTTTTTTTTTTTTGCAGATATGGTCAAACAGCCACAAAAAAAGGTAGACTTGCTGATCTTTGACAAACCCCATAGGATCAGATGGTATTGTGCCAATATCAGCATGGTGTATGGGCCGAAAACAAATAGACCATGATGACAGAACAGACAGAAAATTTCCTTCTTTGGCCTTTATTTCAAGTAGAGGGAGCCCAAAACATTACACCGTCTATGTGGACCCCACCGACCAATCCCCATGCAGAGTACGGGAAGTTGATTGGAATAATTCATGCCGGATATATTGCAGCCAGATTCCAAGTGGAAACGGTAATCACAAGTGAACGTACCTAGGTAAACTGTTATTTCCGTTATTATGAGATAAAAGATGGATAGTGATAGATATATAAATAAACACAGATCAGGATTAGCACTTCGCAATGTCTGTCTGCAGAAAACACATCAAAGTTACAAATGAGTCCCCGGGGAAATGGCTCGGCACAAACAAGCAGATATTCGTATTAAGTAATGAGAAATCCCTTTGATCTTTTGAGCACAGGAGGATTACATTTGAGAGATAAAAATACACTGAAAGCCTAATCTCGGCATGGAACATCCTGGTTACAAGAGAAAAGGAGCAGTAATGATGCGAGTGACGAAGGCCAGTCACTAAGAGGCAGAACCACAACACGGGAAATAAAATATCACCGGTACCTAGTAAAGAACCTGGCCACTAGAGATGGACTAGAACTCGAACTATTCGAATTCGAACAAATTCGGAGTTCTCGAACTATCCCACACCCGGATTTTTCGATATTTTCAGACTTTCGATAAATATCGAATGTTCGACCATTCGAATGTGCGAGTAAAATGCCTATTATACCTATACGCGAGCATCGAATCCGCGAGTAAAATGTCCATGGTATCTAGGCACGAACATCGAATCTACGAGTAAAGTGTCCATTAAAACCTATACGCAAGCATCGAATCCGCGAGTAAAGTGTCCATTATAACCTATACGCGAGCATCGAATCCACGAGTAAAGTGTCCATTAAAACCTATACGCGAGCATCGAATCCGCGAGTAAAATGTCCATGGTATCTAGGCACGAACATCGAATCTACGAGTAAAGTGTCCATTAAAACCTATACGCGAGCATCGAATCCGCGAGTAAAATGTCCATGGTATCTAGGCACGAACATCGAATCTACGAGTAAAGTGTCCATTAAAACCTATACGCAAGCATCGAATCCGCGAGTAAAATGTACATGGTATCTATACGCGAGCATCGAATCCGCGAGTAAAGTGTCCATTAAAACCTATACGCGAGCATCGAATCCGCGAGTAAAATGTACATGGTATCTAGGCGCGAGCATCAAATCCGCGAGTAAAGTGTCCATTATAACCTATACGCGAGCATCAAATCCACAAGTAAAATGTCCATGGTATCTAGGCACGAACATCGAATCTACGAGTAAAGTGTCCATTAAAACCTATACGCGAGCATCAAATCCGCGAGTAAAATGTCCATGGTATCTAGGCACGAACATCGAATCTACGAGTAAGTGTCCATTAAAAACCGATAACGCGAGCATCAAATCCGCGAGTAAAATGTTAATGGTATCTAGGCGGGAACGAGCTCGAAAATAGCGCGAGTGAGAGTAAAATTGATTTTTCTAAAGACCTGGATATTGGAACATGTTCCCTAGACCATTTCCCAGGTCCCACAGCCATTTAGATTAAGTTACCATTGATATTTTAATTGTATTTCATTAGAACTTTTTGAACTATTTGACTCCCATTGACTTTAATGGGTCCGTTTTCGAACTTTCCATATAGTTCGAAAGTTTGAAAACGGAACAAACTTTCCAAAGTTTGCCAATCTCTACTGACCACACCAAGGTTTTCACCTGTTGGGACTAAGAGACACAAGTGCCAATTTTGACAGAACGTTCGCCCAAAATTGACACTAGATTATGATGAAACTTTATCCAAGGTCCGTCATGGCTAAAATTTCCACCCATATTCACCCCGATCAACCAAAATATTGAGGTACACGGACAATCGGCCTGATTTACTGGCCTGTGTGTACCAAGCTTAAATGGTGTGAATCTTCACCCTTTAAATGAAAAATTATATTTAGGTAAATCCTACCCAAAACACAACATTACAAATTATAAAGCGGACAGATGTAGGGCTAATCTGTTATACTTTTCACCCCTTCCCATTGACTTTCAAAAGGTTTCTGCCTCCCCTTCAAGATCCCCAAGCTTTTTTACAAGCTCTCGCATGCTCAGAGGAGGTAGGCAGCTACATTCATGACTGACAGGTAATAACTGGAAGAACCAGGAAGCAGAAAGAGAGGTAAAGAGAACACCAAGCAGAATTTCAGGTTAGACTTACATCTTTAAGATTTTAAAAAGTGCAGGTTTTGTAGTTTGGGGTGATTTACCTATGTACAGTTTGAATTTGTGGAATTTGGACAGCCAACTGAACCAAAAGGGTTGAGAAAAAGAGCAACACTTTTCTCCCAGCAGCCCTCAATATTGTCAATTAACATTATTTATCACGTACCTATCTAAATAAATCCTTAGCATTATGGAAGGAAAAAAAAAAAGATACATAATTTAAATCAGGAATTTCCAGTCTGGTTTCTTGTCGGGAAATGTGTTTCAGTCTGAACTTCTCCTTTAATGAGGAGCTATAAGACATAGAATATTTATAGGGAAGTCCCTGTAAGAGGAACAGTAGACAGGACTTCCCGTTGGTGACTAAGTATGAGGTCATATGGCTAGTAGGAAGTTAACGTCTGTACACAAGCTGAAATTCCAATGTAATCATTGAAAAATCCTGTGGTTTACATTACTTGCACGTTTTTTGTGCATTTGCGCATGCGTTTTTTCCCAACAACAGGAATCACAGCAACGCACCGAAAATGCAAAATCGCATGCGATCACCATTTTTATGTGCAATCGCATACGATTTTGTATCTCAAAAGGAGAAATCGCATGCGCAAATGCACAGGAATCGCACCGGAATCACGTGCAAAATGCATGTGCGATGCAGTGTGGCTGTGCCATTAATGCAAGAAGTTAATATTTCGATGGTGAATCTGTTGAAAAGGCTCTTGCTTGTGGGAACAGTGTAAAGCCTTCCACACGTGTATCGTTCTATATGACAAGTAATTAGACAAACCCCAACGTGAAAGCTAAACGCTCCACCGGGAAGCAGCATACTGTCACACCTGCAGGCATGTTCATTACCTTGCCAAGATGCATCGTGGGAAAGCCCAGTGGCCTATCAGTTTTAAGCAAAATTGACAGAGCAGATGGAAGAGGCTATGTTCTACCAGAGAAACCATTTGCATCAGGGCATCTACTGTAACAAAACAGTGTTAATTGTTATTTGACCCAAAAAAAATTTTTTCATTTTTTAAAATAAATAATTGGGACAAAAACGTTTCAGCATAAAACAGGAGCCTTAGTTGCTACAGAGAAATGAAAATGGCAACAGAATTTAACCAACAAATCAGATCAATAGATGTGTGGTGGCCATTCATGTACCAATAGTATCAGGCACTCTGGGGCCAATAATATTGTTAGAAAACCTTTTGCCATGTCCAATAATAAAAAACAGACATTCTGTCAGCCCAATTTCATCGCTGGACACAACACGCAATGCGATTATCGTCAGATACGGCGTATTGGCTGATAATATAATATCGCTATGTGTATGGCCAGCATAGGGGTTAGGCCACACTGCCGTGTGATGTGGTCCATTTTTGCAGACTGCATCCCGGAGTGATTTCTGATAGCAGTGGATACCAGATAACTGTGGTCACCATACAAGTGCACTATTAAAATTCATACTTCATTTTTCATACCTTTTAAACAGGATGATGTATCTAGCTTCTCTGAATCTTAAGTTATAGGCTTGTAAAGTCACAGTTCCTGGTCTGTCCTGTCACTGTGACAGTCATTGATGTTCCGTGTAATAAGTCCCACCCCTAAAAGTCTATCTTTTCTGAAGCTAGTTAAAGACCTGCAACTATTCTCTGTCCAATCCTCTAGCTATGGACACCTTAAGGAAAGAAAAAGATTTATTTTCTGTGTTGGGGCTAGATTTAAAGGGCAAGTCCAGCCTAAAAATAATTTGCTTTTAAAATGCTTATTAGCCCCCCAAACCTCACTTTCGCAAGGTTTATATAGTTCAAAGATCACCCAGAACTTACTTACCTGACCTGGTCCCTTGCCATCTAGGTGCTGCCCCCTGTTCCTGTTTCAAGCTTGTTGCAAGCAAAAACAGGAACAGGGGACTTCTGCGCCGACAGCCGCTTCACTTCCTGGACGTCACGTCACGACATGCGATTGGGCATGACATCACGTTGCGCTTTAACGGACAGCCACAAACAGGAAGTGGAGCGGCTGTCTGCACCAGCCACGTAGTAGAAGCAGCGAGGTACCGGGTCAGGTAAGTAAGTTCTGGGGGCATCATTGAACTATATGAACCTTTCGAAAATGATGTTTTGGGGGGTAATAAGCATTTTAAAAGCAACTTATTTTTAGGCTGGACATTCCCTTGAAAAAGGATTTAGAAGTTGGGGGGGCTTATGATCCAGCTGATAATTCTCTGTCCCAGCAGTGGGTATACTCCAACCTTAAACTTGGAGGCAGACTCCAAAATTCAGGTGATGTCACATATCACTGTACTAGCAAGAAAAAACACCCTTTATAATGCTGTTACTTTGGATAGATTCTGGAGGTAGGAGTGTTCCCTTTTTAATGAAGGCAACTTGAATGCAGACCACAGTGTTCTAACCTGATTTTAAACCCATACTTTTTGGTGCACATTTCAAATCCATCCAAGGTTTCTTTCACTCGGACCATTTTTCCAAGCAGTTCCAGATGTTTGCCACTAACGAAACGTTACATGTAGTAATTCGCTAGCGTGACCGTTGGGGGACCACTGGGAAACCACTCAAACAATGGCTTTATCCAGATGTGACCTGCATATCATTTCTAAATGTGTACACAGAAACCCAGGATTATTATTTATTTATTTTTACATGTAGCCAGTTCCATAAAGGACAATACTTCATATTCTGTCCTTTCCACTACCTAGGGGCTTCCTATATCCTTATACTGCTGTAACTTTGGATAGACTGCAGCTAGAATCAATCCTGGAGTCATTTTAAAGGTATGAGTGTGCCCTTTTTAATAAAGGAATCTTGTATGGAGGCCACAGTTCCCCTTTAAGGTGGTTATCAGCTAAAGAGGTTTCATCAGACAAGCAGGCACCAGCAAGTAATAGGGCCGTACTTCAGAATACAAGCTACAGAACAGACTGATTAATTAAAACTTCTTGTAAAATTTTAAGATCTCTCTGCTATTGATTTGCTGGGGACATGGAGCTTTTTGTTCTGTTTTACTAGACAAGGCTCCATTGTGCAGTTACGTTATTTGAAGTCCACTTCAAATAAAAAAAAGTAGTAACTAGATAAAAGTCAACTGCTTAGACTTCTCTTTGTAAAATAGATGCGTAACCTCAGTCCCGTTAACCATGATTCTCGGTTGAAAGGAAATGAAACGTTGATCAATATGTACTTTAATGGCTCTACAGGGACTAAAGAGGTTGAAATTCTTTTCCAGTTCTGCAATAGAAAGAAATGCTTGAAAGATCATTAATTTTTCTGGAGGTGCGTACGGTTTGGGGGAGGGCACAGAACAAAAGAGTAAACAAACCGAGGTAGTCAATGTTTTTCCGCTATAACAAACAAATCAATGTGCATCTCTCAGGAAATAAAATTAATAATGGTTGCTAGAACTTTCCACCCAATTCTCACTTGTAAGAGTGAGAAAGAAAAAGTCATGGAAGACTTAAGGTATAAGGCAGGAAGACTAAGTTTGGATACATGAGCATATTTTAAAGTTTCGGTCGATCTCCAATCTGATTGCCGGGAATCTGAAGGAAAATCAACACCTGATTGATTGCATTTATTTGATTTTCCCAGGATTGGTCATTTGCAGATCAGATGTAAATATCGATTAGACGAACACCTAAAACCGCACATTTCATCATGTGTACAAACAATCGAGCAAAACTTCATAACAGATCAATACTCTATGTGTAATATTGGCTGCTCATCTACTTGTATGTAGAGGCTCTAAAAAACAAAAAACATTCCTGTGCATTTTTTTATTACTCTCATTGAAAACGCATTGGATCCTTCTCAAAATGGTGACTGCTTGGAGAATAGAATACACACAAGGGGAAATACCGTTCGTTAGGTTGCAGCCCCAGGTTTATTAAAGACACAGATTTATCAGGCCGATGAACAGTGTTCCCTCTAAGCTGCACACAACTCCGCACACAGGATATTATAGTGGGCACACAGGATAATATAGTGCGCACACAGGATAAAATAGTGCGCGCACAGGATAATATAGTGCGCGCACAGGATAATATAGTGCGTGCACAGGATAATATAGTGCGCGCACAGAATAATATAGTGCGCGCACAGAATAATATAGTGCGCGCACAGAATAATATAGTGCGCGCACAGAATAATATAGTGCGCGCACAGAATAATATAGTGCGCGCACAGAATAATATAGTGCGAAGACAGGAGAATATAGTGCGAAGACAGGAGAATATAGTGGGCGAAGACCGGAGATATAGTGCGAAGACAGGAGAATATAGTGCGAAGACAGGAGAATATAGTGCGCACACAGGAGAATATAGTGCACACACAATCTGCTGAAATAAAAATGCCGTGCACACAATTTAATTTTGTATGCGCACAGACAATTTATTTATGGATTCTAGTATCATTTTCCCCTTAATAAGGGATAAGCATTGGCTGCTGCTTTTCGAATGTAGGAAAATGACAAAAGCAAATTGACCATTGGCCACTCATCTTACTACAGTGATAAAAAAAAATTCAAAAAAGCAAAACAGAAGGACAAAGAGGATCCAAATACCAAACATGTAATATTGGTCCAATCTCTTCTCAATCCGTGTGATTTCGGGTTTCTTCTTTTTTACCCTTTAATTTTGCGAACCAAAACACTACAAGAATGTAAAATGTCATAAATAGCAATTTTGTATCATAGAGCTCACAGTTAGAAACATGCAATAAATGGAAAGGGGAAAGGGGCTCTGTCATTTGGAGTTTTGTTGGAGCTTTTTATTGGCCAACAAATCTATCCCCTGATTCATCTATGTCTGTGGCACCTGTGCAGATAATGTGGGTTGAATGAAAAGAGCAGAACTTAAAATGACAATATCCATGACACCCAGACACCAAAAGCACAGTAATCTACATATGAATAGGACACTGCTATGGGGAGCACAGTGGCTCCGAAAATAGCCCTGAAGCCATAGAATTGTGGTGTTTCTTGTTTTTCCTATGTATGATTTTCTTGCAGTCTTCTACCCCAATAATTATTTCCCCCCCAAAAATTTAGATTTCCAATTTCAGCACTGTCTATCATACTGGTTCATTCACCAAGGTTACAGATTACCAGTTGGCCATTTGACTGAAAGGCCACTTCAAGCAATACATGGCTGGACAATATGGCTTGAATATAAATAGATAAATCATTCCAACATTACCAATACTATAATTGCTCTAACAAAACGAAGATTGGGGGGTATATTCATGGGGTCATTTTCTGCTTGTTTAAGTACAAGTAGAGCATATTCCAAAAACAAAAATTACCAATGTAATAACAACAAATACCTTAAAACAATTAATGCTTTATTGTTTCCCCATTTCCTATGGTCCTTCGCTAGCCGTGATGTAAACTTTTTTCAAGTCTGTGGGGATGGGGGCAGACAAGGATTTGCCTCACAGGGAGGTGTAGCCAGAAGCAGAGGAGCTTGTGAAGAATAAGTGAAGCTTCAGTAACCATAAAAATGTTTTAAGGAAACTAATAACATCCTGAAGGTTGAAGTATAGAACTTTGGCTTATCATCAAATAAAACTATTAGACTTGTTTCCCTTAAAGATATTGGAAATCTAAGCTAAAGATGCTCCTCAAATAACATCCATCTCCAACGTTTCATCAGCAGTTAGAAATTTCAAATGGTTTTGTGTTTGTTTTTGTTTTTTATTATAAATGTAAATTCTAAAATCCAAATTATTAAGATTCCAATCACATTCTCTTGCAGGTCTTCATCAGGACCAAGTCAGAAAGCCTGTGTAGGGCTTATACATCTCATCAAGAGAGTGGGAGATACTTATATTATGTATTATACAGATAATACTGGTCAACTGACCAGTTCATCATCATATTTAAGAATCCGGCAAATGTGACTTTAATACCAAAAAGGAATGTCTTTAATCTTTCCAAGTGTGAAGTCAGCCCTGAAAACTACGCATGATTCCAATTTAATTCTGCAACATAAATCATACGTGGCCAGAAGATATTTTCCAAAAAGCCATAAAAAAAAAAAAAAAAAAGACAGCTGCAATAATTTAACTTATGAAATAACAAATGATGCACATTTCTTGACACTATCAATATCATGCAGTGTATTGGAACCTGCACAGAATATATATATGTGGACAATTCATTCATTTCAGCACAGTTCCAGCTTCCTCCACACCCCTAAATATATGCACAAACATTCATACACGTGTGCATGGGTGCATTTCTTTACCATATTGTGAATTGTAACATTAACATCGAGAAACAGACAGGAAATTGGATCTTGTGAATTCTAGAACAATTCAAACAAGGATGTCCTGGAGAACTGAATTGCATTTGTTTTCTCAGCTGTTTCAGTGTCAAATCAAACACAAGCTCTTATTTTACACAAGAAATCTTGTATGGAAAAATAAATACGCTTTCAGGTCCGTACACACAAGCAATCGGGGGGGGGGGGGGGTCTGACCCACAATGCACTATGACGTACAAACAGCCGTTTCGGTGAACTACTTTTTTTTTAACACAGCAGAACATTGCGATTAAATTTCATTGAGATGCCGCATATCAGTGGCCATTATTTTTTTTAATGCCATTGTTGTGCGTTAACACACAAAACTGCTGCATGCAGATTAAATTTAAGGTATACCATAACTAGCAATAGTAAGTTAGTGTATATAGTTCAGGGACCTGGGAAATACATACAAACAACTAAAAACTTGATATACCCAACAAATCTATAAATATGACAGGTGTAGTAATAATACAACTATAGAGATTGGTCAAACAACCAAATTGTAAGAATAAGAAAACATATGGGACATACAGGAAATCAGTGATTTTGTATGGGACTACCCTGCCCTATGTGCGTCCTGCTAAAGGGGCTCGTATAGCAACAGGACACTGATGAGCAAGTGGATGTAAATTCTGACATTAAAGCGAGAGGCGGTTTGTGCAGGGCTAGGAGGTAGAATCGCCCCCAAGACATCATTACCCATATCCACACTTATTGCTGCTGCCTGCTTGCTAATGAGTCAAGAGAAGCCAACTGTTTTATAGCCCCACTTGCCAGACTGAGCACGATTGGTCATTAAAATGACTGATCACTGCAAAGATCTCCTGCTCCACAGGAGGACTTGTTACATGGTAATCTGCCCAACAGAGAAACTACAGAGAGATCAGTCTCAGCCAGGCTAATGAATAAGTATGTATGTATGTATGTATGTATGTATGTATGTATATGTTTATTTATATAGCGCCACTAGGCGACGCAGCACTGTACAATATAGAATACAAAAAGTCATACAAGGGGGACAGTAAATAAATACATAAATAAGTATGAGCATCACTAAATATACAAGTGCTTAAAACATGTAACATGATGAAAGAGGTCCCTGTCCCTTAGAGCTTACAATCTACAGGGGTGGGTAACATACAGATAAATAGGAAAGGGTGAAAGTGCTATAGTAATAACTGGCGCAGTGTCAACAATCCTATGCTGTGCTCAGAGAGATAGCTTGACAGGTAAGATTTTAACTTTTTTCTTGTAGATAGAGGGGAATAGAATTCCAGAGCACGGGAGCCAAAAGAGAAGAAAGTTTAAGGCAGTGCGAGTGGGGGGTCTATATAAGAGATGGTTCTGTGTAAGCGCAGGGTACGGGCATAGACATAAGACCCCCAAGAGACACAAGAGAAGAAATATAAGAAGGAGCAGAAGAGCGAAGGGATTTAAATGTTAAGAGAAGGATTTTGTAGATAATGCGTTGTTTAATGAGAAGCCAGGTAGATGTGCGGCAGAGAGATTTAATATCCCGATTGTTAGAGAGCTAGACAATGCGTGCAGCAGAGTTAAGTATGGACTGAAGAGGAGAAAGATGGGAAGCAGGAAGATCAGAAAGCAGAAGATTACAATAATCCAGACGTGATAGGATGAGAGCATGGATAAGCATAGCAGTAGTTGGAAGGGAAAAGAATATGTGGATCGTTGCAATGTTACGAAGAAAAAAGTGACAGGTTTTAGCAACAAAGTTAAAGGGGATCTGAGGTCCAAAAATGACTTTAGGTAAATTGATAGGAATTGCTCTCCTGAGAATTTTTGCAATAAATTTCCATTGTTTATTTTGCATAGTTTTGAAGATATTATATATATATATATATATATATATATATAGTCCAGTATCAAGGAAGTAGGTGCACTCAAGGGGTCTAATTAATGTATTTTAATAGTGCAATAAAAGCCAACGTTGGCTTGATTAAGGTCCTAGACTTGGACCGAAATGTTGCCTTTTATTGCACTATTAAAATAAATATATTAATTAGACCCCTTGAGTGCACCTACTTCCACCTACTTCCTTGATCCTTGATACTGGACAGTAAGGTTGGAGTGGAGTGTGCGCTGACATTCGTTCTATAATATATATATATATATATATATATATATATATATATATATATATATATATATATATATATGTGTGTGATAAGGCAGCAGCATCACCAGGTCCCCTGCTCTGAAACCATGTCAGTCAATGTGCCCTGTGTCTCCTCCTCCCCTTTGCAGCCCCCCTGGTCCCTCCCACTCATGGAGCCCATGGTCCCTCCAGTTGCAGGCTCCCCTTAGCCCATTCTCTTTCAGCCCATTAACGGGTGCGCAAGCCCCGCCCACTCACGGGTGCCGTGGGCCACTCAGAACCCTTCACAGTGGGAAAGAAGGGCTGTAGATTCCCTTACCTACTCTGTCAAGACTTCACACAGCAGAGAGGAGGAGGGACTTCCTGTCTCCCTCACACACTGAGGGAGTCAGGCTGTGCTCGCTGGTGGCACTGTGCAGGAGAAGCCTTAGGAATGTCACATGTCAGCCTCCCACCCATTAACTTTCTGGTCAGTCATTTCTTTATATCTTGGGCTGTGGAGCAGATAGAGAGGTGGTTGATGGCTCGTTTTAAAGGTAGGAAACTGACCTTCCATTTAAACTCAACTTGTTTGGAGACCACAGTTCCCCTTTAATGTGATTGGAAAAGGAGAGAGAGGAGTAAAGGCCAAAAACAATTCGGGCCAAAAACGTATTATTCGACCTGAAACCAAAATTAGAAACCAACCACTGGGAAGAGCACCGGGCATATCCGCAGTTCCCAATAACTCTCACTAAGAGGGTAAATTCATGTATCCAGTATCACGTTACAGTTTCAGCTTGTTACCGTAACAGAAGTTTTGCTGGATCCATAATTTAACCCTCAAGGTAAGGGATTTATAAGGAAATAAAGTGATGTTATGGGCTTCCTACAGGTTTGACAGGCTGTATCTTGGAAGCCAGACGGGCTATAAAAAAACTCGTATGAACTGGCAATACATAGAAATCCATCATTTACTTTCCCTTATCTGATCAGTAATAAAATAGCATGATACGAAATATCAAGCAAATATAATTGATTAAACAGTCAAAAATATTACACTGACGCCCGATAATACTGGCCTATTCTCTGACAAATGCCGCCAAACGCCAACCCTCAACAAAGGAGCTTCTCTGCAGAGAGAGCTATTGTCATGCACTAAATAATATTTTTCCATTCAGCTCCTACCAGGCAGTCAGCAGATTCAGCCCATCCTCGCAGGACTCTACAATTTCATCATTTTCAGCACTAAGTGCGGGGAATGGTTCCTGTGAAGTGCTTATTCATATCTAGACAAAACATTTGCACCTTTAATGCAGTCTAGAGAGAACGCATTACTTCCACTTTATGTGCTATCCTCCAAAGGACACATTTCCATTTTACCCAATGTTGTTTCATTCTGCAAAAGTGCTGAGTGCAGTACAGAGGAGACATAATGAATAACAATAGATGGAAGCAGATACACATGATCAAAATACAGTGATACAGTCTTCGAGGCGAACAAACTGTGAATCGGGGCCTGTGCCTTTGATTTTACCTGTAACAAAAATTCCTTTTGTCCACATGGAAGCCCAAACTAAAAGGTAGGCATACACGGCATCGATATTCAAATTGATGGAAGTATCGAAGACACTTTTCCGGGTTTTAGATAGACAGATTGGCGGTACCGTTCAGGCTATCGAAAAAAATACAAGACCTGACCACTTTCTGGTTTAGTTTTACTATAGCGCGCATGCACGCTATAGTAAATTAAACCAGGAAGCGGTCGGCAATTTTCAACTGAGCTACGGTGGATCGTGCACCAGGTAAATATATATACTAGATTTTGTAACACCAAACTTGTATGCACACAAGTAAAACTAGCGCACAGTCCACAGACAGGACTTACCTAAACACCTGTAGGGAACCACGATGTTAGTGTGGCTCTTGCATTGCTTACGTCCCCTCTTGCACCAGTTCTCGATGGTCACTGGTTGGTTGGCTTCAACGACATTGGTGATTTGCAGCTCAGGGTAAACCTAAAGTGAGAGAATGAAACAAGGAATTCATACAATGGAAAACTACCAAAGGTCATTATGATTGCACTTAAAAGGCTCTCTATACAATGTGCTTGTGATTCAACAGAGCTCTTTCACACCTTTCAAACAAGCCTGTGATTAGGTCTCTAGCTTCTCTGGGTGTTAAGTTATATTCTTGTAAAGTTACAGTTCCTAGTCTGTCTGAGTTGGTGACAGTCACATTGATGTTGTGTGTAAGAAGCTCCACCCTCAAAAATCGATCTGTTCTGAAGCTAGTTTTAGACCTACAATCAATCTCTATACTTTCCTCTACCTATGAATGATTGAATGATTTAGAAGTTCAGGGGTGGGGCTTATAATGCAGCTGATGATGCTGCGTCCCTGCAGTGGGCATGCTCCAACCTTAAACTTGGAGGCAGACCCCAAAATTCTGGCGATGTCACAGATCACAGTGCTAGCAAGAAAAAAATCTCACTTTATACTGCTGTACCTCTGAAAAGACCAAAGATAAAAGCATGATCCTAGAGTAATTTTAAAGATAGGAGTGTGCCCTTTTTAATAAAAACTACTTGTATAGAGACCACAGTTCCAGTTTATAGGTTTGCTAAGCCCCGATCCAGCAATTAGCATGCAGTTGTAGCACAATAAATTGTGGTAGGTTGCACCTTTACAGTATCTCTATGCATTTACCTTTTATATTAGTAAAAAAGCACAACCAAGGGTTTATCCAGAATCCCTCTGACATCAAACTGTACATCTCTGATTGGCTAAATCACTGGATAAGGACAAGACAGAACTACAAAACCCGCCATCCTACCAGCTGTAGGTCATAGGCAGTATGACATCACTGGTGTACACGGTTCCAAGCAAAGA
Source organism: Hymenochirus boettgeri (assembly GCA_019447015.1). Classification (NCBI taxonomy): domain Eukaryota; kingdom Metazoa; phylum Chordata; class Amphibia; order Anura; family Pipidae; genus Hymenochirus; species Hymenochirus boettgeri. The sequence goes on along the minus strand of CM033470.1, from coordinate 33,202,483 downwards.
CAGAGATTAATGCAATCAATAACATAAGGCTTGTGAGGGCACACGTAGAACATTCCACTGTAACATTCCATTAAACTCCTACAGCAGCCCAGGCCTTAATTATACGAATTGGATATAGAACTAGGGATATTACATACAACAGCAGAAGTGATGAAAACTAAGGCAATGTAATAAAGATATCCACCCCCACTCCCTGTTACGCTATCCCCCTCCACTGCTTCAAGCTGTTGTTAAATAAATGAACTATGTCTACCAACATCCAAGAGCAATTTAAATTAAATACAGTTTGCTATTCATCTTCCTTTCTGGCTTTTATTTTTAGTACCACAAGCGCTTTTCTATGTCTTGTGTAGATTTGACTAGAAGGATATACACAGGTACAGTTATTCTCAGGGGATGGCTAGTGCATTAAACTCCTATCGCACATACAATAGCAACTGCATCAATCACAGCACTGTAAAAACTTATCATAGCTTCACCTTAAAGGGGAACTGTTGTCTCTATACAAGTGACCTTTATTAAAAAGGGCACACTTCTACCTTTAAAATGACTCCAGGATCATGCTTCTAGCTGCAGTGTATCTAAAGTTACAGCAGTATAAAGGGTGTTTTTCCTGCTAGCACTGTGAGCTGTGACATCACCAGCTCCACTGCTCTGCCCCAAAGTCTAAGTATTGAGCATGCCCACTGAGAGAGAGCATCACCAGCTGTTACATAAGCCCCGCCCTCAAATGTTTAAAATTATTTTAAAATCTAGCCACAAGCTAAGGTGCCCATGGAAGAGGAAAAGGACAGAGAATGGTTGCAGGTCTGTAACTAGCTTCAGAAAATATCAATTTGGATCCTTACAGAGAGATGCTTGTGACACACGGGCAATGAATTACATTGGAGTTCTAGATTCCAACCGCATGTGGATAATTCCAAAGAATGAGTTTATTATCACCCGAATACTCTGCAGCCCATTATGATGTTAACTCTACCGTTTAAAATAATAATAGATAGGCACACTCACACAGCTGCTAGTTATCTCCAGTGCTGCTCCGTTCAAACCCCATTCCAAAGGGCCAATCGTCACTGCAGAACAGAAAGAGGAACCAGAACGCTACACTGATGAGCAGGTGACAAAAGGGGGAGAACCCCTATAGTTTATTCAGACATAAAGCAATCCAATGTTTCGGGGGGACGTATTAACGCAGGATTTTATTAAAAGTCTCTGGAGAAGAGAAAAACTTAATTTAAAACATAAAACGAGTCCTTGGCTGCAGGTTTATGTTTCCTTGTATCAGATATTTAAGGCTTACTATGTGTAAATGGGATTGGAAAAGACTTTAAATATACATCACATGCATAAGCTTGTAACACATGTGGCACATACTCTATCTACAGATCAGTTACATTCACAATACATTTGCAAAACTAATACACAGATCATCTCCCCTTGTAGTAACTGAAAGACACAATGGATTGGAACATGGATCACTTTATAATATGGGGGGATATTAAATAATAAACATTCCTACTGGCGAAGGAACGTGACTGGTTCAAGAGAGGTGTTAAGGAGGCCATTTATGTCAAAATAAAGAAACCAAGCCTAAATAGAGGTGGGGGGGTTCGACACCAACTGTCTGCCATGTACAATGCTGTTTTAACACCTTACTCTGGGCGTTCCTATAACACCTCTTAGCCACTATCTAATCACACCCTTAACACCTGGCTGTGATATGCTAATTGGGATTTTCCAGGGTACATAATTGCCACAGATTCTTGTACAAGTCATTCTGAATTGAGAAAGCCAGTCGGATGACTAGCGAAACGTCTTCAAGAACTACATTTCAAGTCCAGTTGATCTAATTGAATACAACAGATATTATATATAGGAAAATTAACCCCAAAACCACAATAGAAATATGTGGTTATTCAGCAAAACATTATTCTCCCCCTTCCTCTCCAGGCTCCCCATGCTTTTTTACAAGCTGGCACGTGCCTTAGAGGAGGCGGCTATAAGAATACCATCCACTCATTGGCTGTGATGTCATTTGTTCCATAAGAAAGAAGGGTAACAGAACATCTCAGGTTAATCTTACATCTCTCTGATTTCCAACTATTGCCGTTTTGGGTTTTGAAAGCAATTTACGGTCCGATATACAATTTTCATTCAAGGTGTGGATTTGCCTTTTATTTTCCATAGGTTTAGCCACTCACGACGTTGTGCAAAGTGAAAGAAACCTCTTTTTTCCCCATACACTTTGATAGTGACAGGTGAACATTAAGCTACACCTGTGCTGCTGTTCTCCTTGGATGCTAAATAGTTGAAAAATTAAAAAAAAAAACAGGCTGGTGCACAAATAAAGTTCCTAAAATTCTGTGCATTTTGTGCTCTGTGTTCCTTTAAGAAAAACAAGAAAGCCAGTTGCGGCTCCTCCATTCCTCCCAGCTATCTATGAATGATACAGAGAGTGCAGTTATTTAGCCAACACCGTGTACCAATCGTTTGCAGTAAATCATTGTGGCCCAAGCAGCTGTCACAGCTCAAGCCCTATCTCCCTAATTTACTGGTGGGTAGAGCTGTGTGCAGACTATAAATGGCAATTGACAAAATGAGTAAGAATTCCACTGAATGCCAATGACTTTAACCCCCATGCAAGGTTATTATGTATATAAAGATGCAGGAAGGAGTAATTATAGGGCTCAAACACCATAGCAAAATGGAAAGGTATAGAGCCCCAGGAAACGGCTGGAAGGCACAAAAAACATTAATCATTACAGCCATTACCTTTCCAACTGAATAAAGGTCCAGATATTCTAGGAAATTAAAACAGCACTTCCTAGTTTGAACATACTAAACTAAAAGGAATCCGTTTCTTAAAATGTTTGCATGAATTGTGCGACGCAGCGCAATGTTAAGTAATTTGTGCCTGTTTCCGTTCGCTTCCTTTGATGTTGCCCTAACGTATTTCGTATCACATTTGATGAGCATCAAAAATGGTGATCGCATGTGCTGCGAAAATAGCCCGAGGCACAGCACAAAGCAGCAGGCATAGTGGAACCTTGCGCATTAATTTAGATTGGCGTGCACCAGCGCAACTCAAAACAGGTTCAAAACTTCCGGTAAAATACCCTAGTGTGGCCTAGCCCTCACCTAAGCTATACCTAGGTGACGTCAGTAGAGTCTCCCTCGACAATCCTTGCAGTTGTCATCATTTTCACCCCATTAGCATAGGGAGAGATACAAAGAAGCTAATTGGACAGCTTCTCACTCTCTCCATTGAGCATGTCTGTCCCACTGGGCAAGGACAGAAGGAGGAGGAAGTAAATTCACACTCATACACACTTGTTTAGGTGCTTGGATAGGCAAGTGATACATCATTCTAATCTGTGGTTTTGGGCTATATATCAAGACAAACTTCGTAATTGACGAGAGTAGTCAGAATGGCAGCTCCTAGTCAAATGAGGAATAACCTGTAACAATATTTTGTGCAGGTTCATGAATTATACAAGAAAAAAGTCCAAGTCATGGCTGGCAGTACACCGTTTTGTCTTTTATTATCTGCATTTTTTTTTTTTTTTTTTTTTTGGGAGAAGATTCAATCACCGACTAATTCGGTCAAAAATGAAATAAATAATGTGCGTATGGCCTTTTTTTTGGAAAATTTGCAACTTTCAAGCTTAAAGGACACAGACTCCTCAGCCCATTCCTCTTGCAATTAGACTTCAAAGGACGAGAACCTAAACCTCTGCGAATCTTTAGTTAAAGTTCTGATCCTCCGCCCGTCTCTGCTCTACAATGCCCAATAGTAGGACAAGCTTCATGCAGAGAGCTTCTTCCCCTGGACAAAAAGGGGGTGGGATAAAGATGGGCCAACAATTGACTATTAAATAGTTCAAGGTTAAACCAAGGGTGAAGGTTCTCACCCCGAGTAGTTTGTTGGGAGGGAGTTGGGATTGTTATCCTTTACATCTGCCCATTCACACAGAATGGCTAAAAAATATTGATCCAATATTGGATTTAAATGCACTAAACTCACGATTAGAGCCATAACTGCTCATGAACAAAATATGTTTTTCAAACTTATAAAAAAAAGTCTAATCTACCTCGGTATATTTCCTAAAATTCTGTTTAGATCTAACTTTGGCACAACCAGAATAACCCTAATGTCACTATGTTCTATTACATTGTGTCTATCAAGCAGAGTAATGGCCTTTTGGCTCTGTGCAGAGAGACATTATCGCAGTGACAGCAAAGTGAAGTCAACTGAATTAAAACTCTTCTCACCACTTCGGAAGTTCATCTTAACCTGCAAGTAACCTTAATGCTATAACTCTGAATTTTAATTAATGTGAAAGATTAGGATGAGAAATGGGGATATATTAGGGGGTCTCCAGAGGTGACTTTCTATTCTAAATTAAAGTCTACCAGATAACATTAAACAGACTATAAATCACTATAGTTATATATAATTTATACAGGTCTAATGGACAATCCAGAAAATGGGACCCGCAATCCATAACCAGGCCTGACCCTGGTAAAAATTACATGTAGGTTTCCATAACCCCATAAATCAGGGTCTGTCTTTACTATAGTAATTATGTCTGGCAATTTATCCAAACATCAATCTACCTAAAAGACCCAGAACATGGACGAATAATAAGTGTAAAAATTTGCATCCATGGCGCCTTAAAAATAAATGTATAGTGATCTACATAAAACTCTAACAGTAATAATGGAGAAAATAATCACCATACAGTTGACCATATAACCAACATTTCCATTTCTGTCATTGACTGTTGTCTGTAGTCAAGTCTCCTCCACGCTTCCCTTTAAGGGGGGCACCAAGAGAGTTCACAATCGAACCTCAGACTGAGCTATTTGTAATATGGTTATTTGATAAGAAGGCCATTTACATGTTTAGGCAAGTTCCTGGTGATTCCCATAAAAGTCTATAGAAGAGAATTTTTAGGATATTGGTGGCCACTATGTCAGGAGAGACTGTTTCTGGGCACAGATGGTAAGACGGCGTCCATTGCCTTCTTATTGCCCCTATGTGCAGGTATTCTATTAAAGTGCATCATTCTCAAAAGAGCTCAATAAGAAGGCATGAGGAATAGTCTGGGCTTTTCGAATAAAACCTCCCTGAATGGTAATGGATAGAACAAATATGGGAATCAATAACTGGGTATTTCCAGCTATATGCCCCCCGGTTCTACATTCCCTATAAATATTTACCTATTGAAGGTACCAGGGGCATAACGACCAGGGGAGCAAAAGGAGGGGGCCCCATCTTATTATTTTCCCAATGACAGATATAGCCTCCTCTCATAAAACCAATGTAGATGATGCAGGGAGGGGTCCCTATCATAGTTTTGCTGGGGGCCCAGTGATTCCTAGTTACGCCAATGGAAGGAATTGCAGATAAATAAATCCAGGCAGTTAAACTCTATGGCAGAAATGAGCCCAGCCAGAGTCTGTTCAAATAACAGATGAAAAGTTGTTGATATTACAGTTTTGACATTGTAAAACGTATTTGGATAGATGGGGCCTTTGCGTTAGTTTGACAGTTGTCATAACTGGCAGACAGACAGCAGACAGACATTATTTATGTATCAGAAAACACCCAGAGGGCACCACTAATCAAACTTGTTATTTTCAATTTTAGGTCTGTAACATGAAATTGCCCAGCTGCTGGAACCCTCAATGTACCTTGGGCCGTCAATCAAATAATACAGCATAGATAGGTCTGTGCATTGAAACTTTATGGCAAGTTATGACATTTAGAATTGAAGGAGAACTAAGGTATATTTACCATAGGACAAGTTATGACATTTAGAATTGAAGGAGAACTAAGGTATATTTACCATAAGACAAGTTATGACATTTAGAATTGAAGGAGAACTAAGGTAATTACCATAGGACAAGTTATGACATTTAGAATTGAAGGAGAACTAAGGTATATTTACCATAAGACAATTTATGACATTAGAAATGAAGGAGAAACTAAGGTATATTTACCATAAGACAAGTTTGACATTTAGAATTGAGAGAGAACTAAAGATATATTTAGTATAAGACAAGTTAGACATTTAGAATTAAGGAGAACTAAGGTATATTACCATAGGACACCTTATGACATTTAGAATTGAAGGAGAACTAAGGTATATTTAACATAGGACACCTTATGACATTTAGAATTGAAGGAGAACTAAGGTATATTTACCATAGGACAAGTTATGACATTTAGAATTGAAGGACAACTAAGGTATATTTACCATAGGACAAGTTAGACGTTTAGATGAAGAGAGAACTAAGGTATATTTACCATAGGACAAGTTATGACATTCAGAATTGAAGGAGAACTAGGGTATATTTACCATAAGACAAGTTATGACGTTTAGAATTAAAGGAGAACTAAGGTATATATACCATAAGACAAGTTATGACGTTTAGAATTAAAGGAGAACTAAGGTATATTTACCATAGGACAAGTTATGACGTTTAGAATTGAAGGAGAACTAAGGTATATTTACCATAGGACAAGTTATGACATTTAGAATTGAAGGACAACTAAGGTATATTTACCATAGGACAAGTTATGAGATTTAGAATTGAAGGAGAACTAAGGTATATTTACCATAAGACAAGTTATGACATTTAGAATTAAAGGAGAACTAAGGTATATTTACCATAGGACACCTTATGACATTTAGAATTGAAGGAGAACTAAGGTATATTTACCATAGGGACACCTTATGACATTTAGAATTGAAGGAGAACTAAGGTATATTTACCATAAGACAAGTTATGACATTTAGAATTAAAGGAGAACTAAGGTATATTTACCATAGGACAAGTTATGACATTTAGAATTGAAGGACAACTAAGGTATATTTACCATAGGACAAGTTATGACGTTAGAATGAAGGAGAACAAGGTATATACCATAGACAAGTTTGACATTTAGATGAGGAAGAACTAGGGTATATTTACCATAAGACAAGTTATGACGTTTAGAATTAAAGGAGAACTAAGGTATATTTACCATAAGACAAGTTATGACGTTTAGAATTAAAGGAGAACTAAGGTATATTTACCATAGGACACGTTATGACATTTAGAATTGAAGGAGAACTAAGGTATATTTACCATAAGACAAGTTATGACGTTTAGAATAAAGGAGAACTAAGGTATATTTACCATAAGACAATTATGACGTTTAGAATAATTAAAGGAGAAACTAAGGTATATTTACCATAGGACAGTTATGACATTAGAATTGAAGGAGAACTAAGGTATATTTACCATAAGACAAGTTATGACATTTAGAATTAAAGGAGAACTAAGGTATATTACCATAGGACACCTTATGACATTTAGAATTGAAGGAGAACTAAGGTATATTTACCATAGGACAAGTTATGACATTTAGAATTGAAGGAGAACTAAGGTATATTTACCATAAGACAAGTTATGACATTTAGAATTAAAGGAGAACTAAGGTATATTTACCATAGGACAAGTTATGACATTTAGAATTGAAGGACAACTAAGGTATATTTACCATAGGACAAGTTATGACGTTTAGAATTGAAGGAGAACTAAGGTATATTTACCATAGGACAAGTTATGACATTTAGAATTGAAGGAGAACTAGGGTATATTTACCATAAGACAAGTTATGACGTTTAGAATTAAAGGAGAACTAAGGTATATTTACCATAAGACAAGTTATGACGTTTAGAATTAAAGGAGAACTAAGGTATATTTACCATAGGACACGTTATGACATTTAGAATTGAAGGAGAACTAAGGTATATTTACCATAAGACAAGTTATGACGTTTAGAATTAAAGGAGAACTAAGGTATATTTACCATAAGACAAGTTATGACGTTTAGAATTAAAGGAGAACTAAGGTATATTTACCATAGGACAAGTTATGACGTTTAGAATTGAAGGAGAACTAAGGTATATTTACCAAGGACAAGTTAGACATTTAGAATTGAAGGACAACTAAGGTATATTTACATAGGACAAGTTATGAGATTTAGAATTGAAGGAGAACTAAGGTATATTTACCATAAGACAAGTTATAACATTTAGAATTGAAGGAGAACTAAGGTATATTTACCATAGGACAAGTTATGACATTTAGAACTAAAGGAGAACTAAGGTATATTTACCATAGGACACATTATGACATTTAGAATTGAAGGAGAACTAAGGTATATTTACCATTGGACAAGTTATGACATTTAGAATTGAAGGAGAACTAAGGTATATTTACCATAGGACAAGTTATGACATTTAGAATTGAAGGAGAACTAAGGTATATTTACCATAAGACAAGTTATGACATTTAGAATTAAAGGAGAACTAAGGTATATTTACCATAGGACACCTTATGACATTTACAATTGTAGGAGAACTAAGGTATATTTACCATAGGACAAGTTATGACATTTAGAATTGAAGGACAACTAAGGTATATTTACCATAGGACAAGTTATGACGTTTAGAATTGAAGGAGAACTAAGGTATATTTACCATAGGACAAGTTATGACATTTAGAATTGAAGGAGAACTAGGGTATATTTACCATAGGACAAGTTATGACATTTAGAATTGAAGGACAACTAAGGTATATTTACCATAGGACAAGTTATGACGTTTAGAATTGAAGGAGAACTAAGGTATATTTACCATAGGACAAGTTATGACAATTAGAATTGAAGGAGAACTAAGGTATATTACCATAAGACAAGTTATGTGTTTAGAATAAAGGAGAACTAAGGTATATTTACCATAGGACACGTTATGACATTTGAATTGAAGGAGAACTAAGGTATATTTACCATAAGACAAGTTATGACGTTTAGAATTAAAGGAGAACTAAGGATTTTACCATAAGACCAGTTATGACGTTTAGAATTAAAGGAGAACTAAGGTATATTTACCATAGGACAGTTATGACGTTAGAATTGAAGGAGAACTAAGGTATATTCCATAGGACAAGTTATGACATTTAGAATTGAAGGACAACTAAGGTATATTTACCATAGGACAAGTTATGACATTTAGAATTGAAGGAGAACTAAGGTATATTTACCATAAGACAAGTTATAACATTTAGAATTGAAGGAGAACTAAGGTATATTTACCATAGGACAAGTTATGACATTTAGAATTGAAGGAGAACTAAGGTATATTTACCATAAGACAAGTTATAACATTTAGAATTGAAGGAGAACTAAGGTATATTTAGCATAGGACAAGTTATGACATTTAGAACTAAAGGAAAACTAAGGTATATTTACCATAGGACAATTATGACATTTAGAATTGAAGGAAACTAAGGATATTTACCATAGGACAAGTTATGAAATTTAGAATGAAGGAGAAATAAGGTATATTTACCATAGGACAAGTTATGACATTTAGAATTGAAGGAGAACTAAGGTATATTACCATAAGACAAGTTATGACATTTAGAATTAAAGGAGAACTAAGGTTATTTACATAGGACAAGTTATGACATTTAGAATTGAGGAGAACTAAGGTATATTACCATAGGACAAGTTATGACATTAAGAATTGGAGAACTAAGGTATATTTACCATAAGACAAGTTATGACATTTAGAATTAAAGGAGAACTAAGGTATATTTACCATAGGACACGTTATAACATTTACAATTGGAGGAGAACTAAGGTATATTTACCATAATACAAGTTATGAAATTTAGAATAAAGGAGAACTAAGGTATAGTTACCATAAGACAAGTTATGACTTTTGAATTGAAGGAGACTAAGGTATATTTACCATAGGACACGTTATGACATTTAGAATTGAAGGAGAGAACTAAGGTATAGTTTTCCATAAGACAAGTTATGACGTTTAGAATTAAAGGAGAACTAAGGTATATTTACCATAGGACACGTTATGACATTTAGAATTGAAGGACAACTAAGGTATATTTACCATAAGACAATTTATGACACTTAGAATTGAAGGACAACTAAGGTATATTTACCATAGGACAAGTTATGACATTTAGAATTGAAGGAGAACTAAGGTATATTTACCATAGGACAAGTTATGACATTTAGAATTGAAGGAGAACTAAGGTATATTTACCATAGGACAGGTTATGACATTTAGAATTGAAGGAGAACTAAGGTATATTTACCATAGGACAAGTTATGACATTTAGAATTGGAGGAGAACTAAGGTATATTTACCATAAGACAAGTTATGACATTTAGAATTAAAGGAGAACTAAGGTATATTTACCATAGGACACGTTATGACATTTAGAATTGGAGGAGAACTAAGGTATATTTACCATAAGACAAGTTATGACATTTAGAATTAAAGGAGAACTAAGGTATAGTTACCATAAGACAAGTTATGACGTTTAGAATTAAAGGAGAACTAAGGTATATTTACCATAGGACACGTTATGACATTAGAATTGAAGGAGAACTAAGGTATAGTTACCATAAGACAAGTTATGACGTTTAGAATTAAAGGAGAACTAAGGTATATTTACCATAGGACACGTTATGACATTTAGAATTGAAGGACAACTAAGGTATATTTACCATAGGACAAGTTATGACATTTAGAATTGAAGGACAACTAAGGTATATTTACCATAAGGCAAGTTATTACAATTAGAATTGAAGGAGAACTAAGGTATATTTACCTTAGGACAAGTTATGACATTTAGAATGAAGGAGAACTAAGGTATATTTACCATAGGACAAGTTATGACATTTAGAATTGAAGGACAACTAAGGTATATTTACCATAAGACAAGTTATGACATTTAGAATTAAAGGAGAACTAAGGTATATTTACCATAGGACACGTTATGACATTTAGAATTGAAGGAGAACTAAGGTATATTTACCATAGGACAAGTTATGACATTTAGAATTGAAGGAGAACTAAGGTATATTTACCATAGGACAGGTTATGACATTTAGAATTGAGGGAACTAAGGTATATTTACCATAAGACAAGTTATGACATTAAAATTGGAGAACTAAGGTATATTTACCAAAGACAAGTATTGACATTAGAATTAAAGGAGAACTAAGGTATATTTACCATAGGACACGTTATAACATTTACAATTGGAGGAGAACTAAGGTATATTTACCATAAGACAAGTTATGACATTTAGAATTAAAGGAGAACTAAGGTATAGTTACCATAAGACAAGTTATGACGTTTAGAATTAAAGGAGAACTAAGGTATATTTACCATAGGACACGTTATGACATTTAGAATGAAGAGAAGGAGAAAAGGTATAGTTACCATAAGACAAGTTATGACGTTTAGAATTAAGGAGAACTAAGGTATATATTACCATAGGACACGTTATGACATTTGAATTGAAGGACAACTAAGGATATTTACCATAAGACAATTTATGACATTTAGAATTGAAGGACAACTAAGGTATATTTACCATAGGACAAGTTATGACATTTAGAATTGAAGGAGAACTAAGGTATATTACCATAGGACAAGTTATGAATTTAGAATGAAGGAGAAATAGGTATATTTACCATAGGACAGGTTATGACATTAGAATTGAAGGAGAACTAAGGTATATACCATAGGACAAGTTATGACATTTGAATTGGAGGAGAACTAAGGGATATTTACCATAAGGACAAGTTATGACATTTAGAATTAAAGGAGAACTAAGGTATATTTACCATAGGACACGTTATGACAAGAATTGGAGGAGAAAGAACTAGGTAATACCATAAGACAAGTTATGACATTTAGAATTAAAGGAGAACTAAGGTATAGTTACCATAAGACAAGTTATGACGTTTAGAATTAAAGGAGAACTAAGGTATATTTACCATAGGACACGTTATGACATTTAGAATTGAAGGAGAACTAAGGTATAGTTACCATAAGACAAGTTATGACGTTTAGAATTAAAGGAGAACTAAGGTATATTTACCATAGGACACGTTATGACATTTAGAATTGAAGGACAACTAAGGTATATTTACCATAGGACAAGTTATGACATTTAGAATTGAAGGACAACTAAGGTATATTTACCATAAGGCAAGTTATTACAATTAGAATTGAAGGAGAACTAAGGTATATTTACCATAGGACAAGTTATGACATTTAGAATTGAAGGAGAACTAAGGTATATTTACCATAGGACAAGTTATGACATTTAGAATTGAAGGAGAACTAAGGTATATTTATAGGACAAGTTATGACATTTAGAATTGAAGGAGAACTAAGGTATATTTACCATAGGACAAGTTATGACATTTAGAATTGTAGGAGAACTAAGGTATATTTACCATAGGACAAGTTATGACATTTAGAATTGGAGGAGAACTAAGGTATATTTACCATAAGACAAGTTATGACATTTAGAATTAAAGGAGAACTAAGGTATATTTACCATAGGACACGTTATGACATTTAGAATTGGAGGAGAACTAAGGTATATTTACCATAAGACAAGTTATGACATTTAGAATTAAAGGAGAACTAAGGTGTATTTACCATAGGACACGTTATGACATTTAGAATTGAAGGACAACTAAGGTATATTTACCATAGGACAAGTATGACATTAGATGAAAATAAGTAGTTTATAACAGTTATGTTAGAATTGAAGGAGAAACTAAGGTATATTTACCATAGGACAAGTTATGAGATTTAGAATTGAAGGAGAACTAAGGTATATTTACCATAGGACAAGTTATGACATTTAGAATTGAAGGAAAACTAAGGTTTATTTACCATAGGACAAGTTATGACATTTAGAATTGGAGGAGAACTAAGGTATACCGTATATACTCGAGTATAAACAGAGTTTTTTAGGTTTTAAAAATACCTTAAAAACCTACCCTCGGTTTATACTCGGGTCATACGCATAGGAGGAAGAACAGCCTAACGATCGCAGAACTTTCGGAAATGCAGGATCCGAGCAGTCAAGAGCGGCAGTATGTGTGGGACGTCGGGCACGTACGTTATGCACGTCACGCAGGACGCACGTACTGCTTACGCCACCAGCGACTCCTGACTGCACCGGACATGCAGTACAATCCAGCAGAGCCTATCAGCCTTCGGCTCAGCCTTCAGCCTACCAGCAGAGCCTGTCAGCCTACAGTAAGGAAACTCTATTTATGGTGGGTTAAGGGTGGGCTACCGGTAATACCGTAAGTCTGTACAGTGGAGGGTGGTGGGGGGTTGGGGACACTGAGTAAAGGCATTTCCTCGTTTTATACCGAGTCAATTGTTTTTATTCTTTTTTGGGTAAAATAGGTACCTCGGTTTATACTCGGTCGGTTTATACTCGAGTATATATGGGATTTACCATAAGACAAGTTATGACATTTAGAATTGAAGGAGAACTAAGGTATATTTACCAATAGACAAGTTATGACATTTAGAATTGAAGGAGAACTAAGGTATATTTACCATAAGACAAGTTATGACATTTAGAATTGAAGGAGAACTAAGTATATTACACAAGACAAGTTATGACATTTAGAATGAAGGAGAAACTAGGTATATTACCACAGGACAAGTTATGACATTTAGAATTGAAGGAGAACTAAGGTATATTTACCATAGGACAAGTTATGACATTTAGAATGAAGGAGAACTAAGGTATATTTACCACAGGACAAGTTATGACATTTAGAATTGAAGGAGAACTAAGGTATATTTACCATAGGACAAGTTATGACATTTAGAATTGAAGAGAAACTAAGGTATATTACCACAGGACAAGTTATGACATTAGAATTGAAGGAGAACTAAGGTAATTTACCATAGGACAAGTTATGACATTTAGAATTGAAGGAGAACTAAGGTAATTACCATAGGACAAGTTATGACATTTAGAATTGAAGGAGAACTAAGGTATATTCCATTTCATCTCTGTCTCCATAGATTTGATATTCAGAAAACAAAAATCCTGTAAATCCAGACAGCAAGTGAGTTTAATCCTTATAACCCTTACTACGGTCTCCCTGGGTTCCACTACCAACCACCCAATGTTAATCAATGTGTTGTGGAGCTAATAAATGGCCAGCCTAGGGGGGAAGGAAACATGTTACCATAATAGCAATGATGTCAATCCTTTGCACTACAGATGTTTGGAAACTAAAACTCCCAACATGCCTTGCACAATGCACCCCATACGATAACGTGGATAGTAGGATCATCAGACTGGGCTTGGCTGATCATCTGCAAATCGTTAGATATTTTTTCCTATTGCACACATTAGAAGTCTTTTAATTGGACCAAAACCAAGATCTTAGGGTTGGTATTGTTACATGTATTATGAGCCCCTTTTAGTTGCTTCTTTTCTCCACTATACTACTAGCACAGCCCTACCTAGATATTCAAAATGTTAGTAAAGAGAGTGGAGCTTGTAACAAACCATTCTGGGTCACTCAGTACTAGGGGGACAGGGGGTTAAGGACACGACTTGCAGTAGTGAAAGATTTATAGACTGTTGGGAAATATTAAACATTACCGTACTTAGCAGATGTTATCACATTGAATTTCCCTACCCAATTAAGCTGGGCATACACTAGCACAATAATAGGCAATACCCATCTGTATACCAATCCTGATACCATTGGTCATCACTGTGCTCAAAGTGGGAGTCTAATTAATAAGGAACCAATCACAATACAATAGTTACCTGTATGGCCAATCAGATAAGATGTGATGTTAACATATTACCAGATAATATTTAGATCATAGCAAACACTGTGCTCTGTGTCATACATGTGTGATCAGATTTACCAAAAACATAACTGGTATGGCCAGCCATACAGCTTGGAACTGAAATGGGCATCGTGGCCTCTACATGAAATGCATTTCCTAAATAATTGTTATGATTTGTACAACTGGTCAAATTACCTAGCTACTGGAAAGGCTAGGGGCCAATCAGATATTTTTTATTGACTTTAAATGTCAGAGTATCAAAGACATTGGCTGCCACAATGCGCATGGAATGTGCAAACACAATGTGCAATGCGGCTTGTACACCATTATTGTATTGTATGATCACATGTGCTCTGAGACCAGATCGCAGTGCAAATAGTGTGGCCACTTACAATGTGCCAGCCTGGCAAGCATTTCTGACGTGATAATGTAAGCGTGTGAGAAACGCGCTAGTATGGCCTAGCCCTTAATAGACCTTAAAAGAAAGGCACCAGGAGTAAATGTCCAGTTACAATAAAGGAAATAAATCTGTTTACAATTGGAAATTATTGCAATATTTCCCCTCGGGTTGGGGGACGGGTGGGCAATCTCTACCTCAGGGTGGGCGATCTCTACCTCAGGGGGGCAATCTACCTCAGGTGGGCAATCTCTACCTCAGGGTGGGCAATCTCTACCTCAGGGTGGGCAATCTCTACCTCAGGGTGGGCAATCTCTACCTCAGGGTGGGCGATCTCTACCTCAGGGTGGGCGATCTCTACCTCAGGGTGGGAATCTCTATAGGGTGGGCGATCTCTACCTCAGGGTGGGCGATTCTACCTCAGGGTGCAGGGTGGGCGATCTCTACCTAGGGTGGGCGATCTCTACTCAGGGTGCAGGGTGGGCGATATCTACCTCAGGGTGGGTGATCTCTACCTCAGGGTGCAGGGTGGGTGATCTCTACCTCAGGGTGCAGGGTGGGCGATCTCTACCTCAGGGTGGGCGATCTCTACCTCAGGGTGGGCGATCTCTACCTCAGGGTGGGCGATCTCTACCTCAGGGTGGGCGATCTCTACCTCAGGGTGGGCGATCTCTACCTCAGGGTGGGGATCTTACTCAGGGTACCTCAGGGTGGGCAATCTCTACCTCAGGGGGGCAACTCTACCTCAGGGGGGCAATCTCTACCTCAGGGTGGGGCAATCTCTACCTCAGGGTGGGCAATCTCTACCTCAGGGTGGGCGATCTCTACTCAGGGTGGGCGATCTCTACCTCAGGGTGGGATCTCTACCTCAGGGTGGGCGATCTCTACTCAGGGTGCAGGTGGGCGATTTACCTCAGGGTGGGCGATCTCTACTCGGGTGCAGGTGGGCGATATCTACCTCAGGGTGGGTGATTCTACCTCAGGTGCAGGGTGGGTGATCTCTACCTCAGGGTGCAGGGTGGGCGATCTCTACCTCAGGGGGGCGATCTCTACCTCAGGGTGGGCGATCCTACCTCAGGGTGGGCGATCTCTACCTCAGGGTGGGGATCTCTACCTCAGGGTGGGCGATCTCTACCTCAGGGTGGGCGATCTCTACCTCAGGGTGGGCGATCTCTACCTCAGGGTACTCAGGGTGGGGGGCGAATCTCTACCTCAGGGTGGGCGATCTCTACACTCAGGGTGGGCGATCTCTTACCTCGGGTGGCGCTCAGCGCGTATCTCTACCTCAGGGTGGGCGATCTCTACCTCAGGGTGGGCGATTCTACCTATCAGGGTGGGCGATCTCTACCTCAGGGTGGGCGATCTCTACCTCGGGTGGGCGATCTATCCTCAGGGTGGGGCGATCTCTACCTCAGGGGGGGCGGGATCTCTACCTCAGGGTGGGCGATCTCTACCTCAGGGTGGCGATCTCTACCTCAGGGGGGGGATCTCGACTCTCAGGGTGGGCGATCTCTACCTCAGGGTGGCGATCTCTACCTCAGGGTGCAGGGTGGGCGATCTCTACCTCAGGGTGGGCGATCTCTACCTCAGGGTGCAGGGTGGGTGATCTCTACCTCAGGGTGGGTGATCTCTACCTCAGGGTGCAGGGTGGGTGATCTCTACCTCAGGGTGGGTGATCTCTACCTCAGGGTGGGTGATCTCTACCTCAGGGTGGGCGATCTATACTCCAGGGTGGGCGATCTCACCTCAGGGTGGCGAGCTCTACTCAGGGTGGGCGATCTCTACCTCAGGGTGGGCGATCTCTACCTCAGGGTGCAGGGTGGGCGATCTCTATCTACCAGGTGGGCGATCTCTACCTCAGGGTGGGCGATCTCTACCTCAGGTGGGCGATCTCTCGACTCAGGGTGGGCGATTCTACCTCAGGGTGGGCGATCTCTACCTCAGGTGTGGGCGATTCTACCTCAGGGTGGCGATCTCTACATCAGGGTGGGGATCTCTACCTCAGGTGTGGGCGATCTCTACCTCCGGGTGGGGATCTCTACCTCAGGTGGGCGATCCTACCTCAGGGTGGGCGATCTTACCTCAGGGTGGGTGATCTCTACCTCAGGGTGGGGGGTGATTCTACCTCAGGGGGAGGGGAGGGTGATCTCTACCTAGGTGGGCGATCTCTACTCAGGGATGCAGGGTGGTGATCTCTACCTCAGGGTGGGTGATCTCTACCTCAGGGTGGGTGATCTCTACCTCAGGGTGGGTGATCTCTACCTCAGGGTGGGTGATCTCTACCTCAGGGTGGGCGATCTCTACCTCAGGGTGGGCGATCTCTACCTCAGGGTGGGCGATCTCTACCTCAGGGTGGGCGATCTCTACCTCAGGGTGGGTGATCTCTACCTCAGGGTGGGCGATCTAGAATATGTGGATCGTTGCAATGTTACGAAGAAAAAAGTGAAGGTTTTTAGCAACAAAGTTAAAGGGGATCTGAGGTCAAAAATGACTTTAGGTTAAAATGATAGGAATTGCTCTCCTGAGAATTTTTGCATAAATTTCCATTGTTTATTTGCATAGTTTGAAGATATTATATATATATATATATATATATATTATAGAGTCCAGTATCAAGGAAGTAGGTGCACTCAAGGGGTCTAATTAATGTATTTTAATAGTGCAATAAAAGCCAACGTGGCTTGTTAAGGTCCTAGACTGGACCGAAATGTTGCCTTTTATTGCCCTATTAAAATAAATTATATTAATTAGGACCCCTTGTGAGTGCACCTACTTCCACCTACTTCCTTGATCCTTGATAGTGGACAGTAAGGTGGAGTGGAGTGTGCGCTGACAGTCGTTCTAATATATATAAGTATATATATATATATATATATATATATATATATATATATATATATATTTGTGTGTGATAAGGCAGCAGAATCACACCGTCCCTGCTCTGAAACCATGTCAGTCAATGTGCCCTGTGTCTCTCCTCCCTTTGCAGCCCCCTGTCCCTCCCACATGGAGCCACGTCCCTCAGTTGCAGGCTCCCCTGAGCCCATTATCTTTCAGCCACATCACGGAGTGCGCAAGCCCCGCCCACTCACGGGTGCCGTGGGCCACTCAGAAACCGTCCACAGTGGGACAAGAAGGGCTGGTAGATTTCCCTTACCTATCTGTCAAGACTTAACACAGCAGAGAGGAGGAGGGACTTCTGTCTCCCTCACACAGCGGAGGGAGTCAGGCTGTGCTCGTGGTGGCAACTGTGCGGGAGAAGCCTAGGAATGTCACATGTTCAGCCACCACCATTAACTTTCTGGGACAGTCATTCTTTATATCTTGGCTGTGGAGCAGATAGAGCGGTGGTTGCGGCTCGTTTTAAAGGTAGGAAAGAACTTCCATTTAACACTCAACTTGTTTGGAGACCATCAGTTCCCCTTTAATGTGATTGGAAAAGGGGAGAGAGGAGTGAAAGGCCAAAAAACAAATTCGGGCCAAAAAAGTATTATGCGACCTGAAACCAAAATTAGAAACCAAACCACTGGGAAGAGCCCGCGGCATACCGCAGGTTCCAATAACATCTCACTACAAGGGTACTTCATGTATCCAGTATCACGTTACAGTTCAGGCTTGTTACCTTAACAGAAGTTTGCTGGATCCATAATTAACCCTCAGGAAGGGATTATATAAGGAAATAAAGTGATGTTATGGGCTTCCTACAGGTTGACAGGCTGTATTGGAAGCCAGACGGGCCTATAAAAAAACTCGTATGAAACTGGCAATACATAGAATCCATCATTTACTTTCCCTTTATGATCAGTAATAAAATAGCATGATACGAAATACAAGCAAATATAATTGATTAAACAGTCAAAATATTACACTGACGCCCGATAATACTGGACCTTCTCTGACAAATGCCGCCAAACGTCAAACCCTCAACAAAGGAGCTTCTCGGCAGAGAGGAGCTATTGTCATGCACTACATAAATTTTTCCATCAGCTCCTCACCAGGCAGTCAGCAGATTCAGCCCATCCTCGCAGGACTCTACAATTTTCATCATTTCAGCACTAAGTGCGGGGAATGGTTCACTGTGAAGTGCTATCATATCTAGACAAAACATTTGCACTTTATGCAGTCTAGAGAAACGCATTACTTCCACTTTATGTGCTATCTCCAAGGACAACATTTCCATTTTACCCAATGTGGTTTCATTCTGCAAAAGTGCTGAGTGCAGTACAGAGGAGGACATAATGAATAAACAATAGATGGAAGCAGATAACACATGATCAAAATTACAGTGATATAGTCTGAGGCGAAACAAACTGTTGAATCGGGGCTGTGCCTTGATTTTACTGTACACAAAAATTCCTTTGTCCAACATGGAAGCCCAAACTAAAAAAGGTAGGCATACACGGCATCGATATTTCAAATTGATGGAAGTATCGAAGACACTTTCCGGGTTTTAGATAGGACAGATTGGCTGGTACCGTTCAGGCTATCGAAAAAAAAAAGACCTGACCACTTTCTGGTTTAGTTTTACTATAGCGCGCATGCACGCTATAGTTAAATTAAACCAGGAAGCGGTCGGCAATTTCAACTGAGCTACGGTGGATCGGGCACACAGTAAATATATATACTAGATTTTGTAAACACAAACTTGTAGCACACAAGTACTAGCGCACAGTCCACAGAAAGGACTTACCTAAACACCTGTAGGGAACCACGATGTTAGTGTGGGCTCTTGCATGCTTAGTCCCCTCTTGCACCAGTTCTCGATGGTCACTGGTTGGTTGGCTTCAACGACATTGTGTGATTTGCAGCTCAGGGTAAACCTAAAGTGAGAGAATGCAAACAAGGAATTCATACAATGGAAAACTAGCAAAGGTCATATGATTGCACTTAAAAGGCTCTCTATACAATGTGGTTGTGATTCAAACAGAGCTTCTTTCACACCTTCAAACAAGCCTGTGATTAGGTCTCTAGCTTCTATGGGGTTAAGTTATATTTGTAAAGTTACAGTTCCAGTCTGTCTGAGTTGGTGACCGTCACATTGATGTGTGTGTAAGAAGCTCCACCCTCAAAAATCGATCTGTTCTGAAAGCTAGTTTTAGACCACAATCAATCTCTATACTTTCCTCTACCTATGAATGATTGAATGATTTAGAGTTCAGGGGTGGGGCTTATATGCAGATGATGATGATGAGTCCCTGCAGTGGGGCATGCTCCAACCTTAAAAATTGGAGGCAGACCCCAAAATGTGGCGATGTCACAGATCACAGTGCTAGCAAGAAAAAAATCTCACTTTATACGCTGTACCTCTGAAAAGACCAAAGATTAAAAAGCATGATCCTAGAGTAATTTTAAAGATAGGAGTGTGCCTTTTTAATAAAAACTACTGTATAGAGACACAGTTCCAGTTTATAGGTTTGCTAAGACCCGATCCAGCAATTAGCATGCAGTGTAGCACAATAAATTGTGGTAGGTTGCACCTTTACAGTATCTCTATGCATTTACCTTTTATATTAGTAAAAGCACAACCAGAGGTTTATCCAGAATCCCTCTGACTCAAACTGTACATCTTGATGGCCTAAATCACTGGATAAGGACAAGACAGAACTACAAAACCCGCCATCCTCTACCGCTGAGGTCAAGGCAGGATGACATCACTGGGTGTACACGGTTCCAAGCAAAGACAGCGATTAATGCAATCAATAACATAAGGCTTGTGAGGGCACCGTAGAAACTTCCACTGTAACATTCCATTAAACTCCTACAGCAGCCAGGCCTTAATATACGAATTGGATATAGAACTAGGGATATTCACATACAACAGCAGAAGTGAGAAAAACTAAGGCAATGTAAAAAGATATCCACCCCCACTCCGTGTTACGCTATTCCCCCATCACTGCTCAAGTGTTGTTAAATAATGAACTCTGTCTACCAACATCCAAGAGCAATTTAAATTAAATACAGTTTGCATATTCATCTTCCTTTCTGGCTTTTATTTTTAGTACCACAAGCGCTTTTCTATGTCTTGTGTAGATTTGACTAGAAGGATATACACAGGTACAGTTATTCTCAGGGGATGGCTAGTGCATTAAACTCCTATGCACATACAATAGCAACTGCATCATCACAGCACTGTAAAACTTATCATAGCTTCACCTTAAAGGGGAACTGTTTGCTCTATACAAGTGACCTTTATTAAAAAGGGCACATTCTACCTTAAAATGACCTACAGGATCATGCTTCTAGCTGCAGTGTATCTAAAGTTACAGCAGTATAAAGGGTTGTTTTTCCTGCTAGCACTGTGAGCTGTGACATCACCAGCTCCACTGCTCGCCCAAAGTCTAAGTATTGAGCATGCCCACTGAGAGAGAGCATCAACAGCTGTTACATAAGCCCCGCCCTCAAATGTTTAAAATTATTTTAAAATTAGCCACAAGCTAAGGTGCCCATGGAAGAGGAAAAGGACAGAGAATGGTTGCAGGTCTGTAACTAGCTTCAGAAAATATCAATTTGGATCCTTAAGAGAGATGCGTGTGACCAACAGGGAATGAATTACATTGGAGTTCTAGATTCCAACGCATGGGATTAATTCCAAAGAATGAGTTTATTATCACCCGAATACTTGCAGCCCATTATGATGTTAACTCTTACCGTTAAAAATAATAATAGATAGGCACACTCACCAGCTGCTAGTTATCTCCAGTGCTGCTCCGTTCAACCCCATTCAAAGGGCCAATCGTCACTGCAGAAACAGAAAAGAGGAACCCAGAACGCTACACTGATGAGCAGGTGACAAAAGGGGGAGAACCCCTACAGTTTATTCAGACATAAAAGCAATCCAAATGTTCGGGGGACGTATTAACGCAGGATTTTATAAAGTCTCTGGAGAAGAGAAAAAACTAATTTATAAAACATAAAACGAGTCCTTGGTGCAGGTTTATGTTTCCTTGTATCAGATATTTAAGGCTTAATATGTGTAAATGGGATTGGAAAGACTTTAAATATACACACATGCATAAGCTTGTAACACATGTGGCAATACTCTATATACAGATCAGTTACTTCACAATACATTTGCCAAAACTAATACACAGATCATCTCCCTTGTAGTAACTGAAAGACACAATGGATTGGAACATGGATCACTTTCTAATAGGGGGGATA
This sequence comes from Hymenochirus boettgeri, assembly GCA_019447015.1. Lineage (NCBI taxonomy): Eukaryota > Metazoa > Chordata > Amphibia > Anura > Pipidae > Hymenochirus > Hymenochirus boettgeri. The sequence continues at coordinate 33,180,193 of CM033470.1, read as the reverse complement.
TTAAATAAAAACATTCCTACTGGCGAAGGAACGGACTGGTTCAAGAGAGTGTGTAAGGAGGCCATTATGTCAAATAAAGAACCAAGCCTAAAAGAGTGGGGGGGGGTTCGACACAACTGTCTGCCATGTACAATGCTGTTTTAAAACCTTACTCTGGGCTTCCTATAACACCTCTAGCCACTATCTAATCACACCCTAAACCTGCGGTGATATGCTAATTGGGATTTTCCAGAGGTACATAATTGCCACAGATTCTTGTACAAGTCATTCTGAATAGAGAAAGCAGTCGGATGACTAGCGAAACGTCCTCAAGAACTACATTTCAAGTCCAGTTGATCTAATTGAATACAACAGATATATATATAGGAAAATAACCCCAAAACCCACACATAGAAATATGTGGTTATCAGCAAAACATTACTGCCCCCTTCCTCTCCAGGCTCCCATGCTTTTTTACAAGCGGCACGTGCCTTAGAGGAGGCGGTATAAGAATAACCTCCAATCATTGGGTGATGTCATTTGTTCCATAAGAAAGAAGGGTAACAGAACATCTACAGTTAATCTTACATCTCTCTGATTTCCAACTATTGCCGTTTTGGGTTTTGAAAGCAATTTACGGTCCGATCTACATTTTCATTCAGGTGTGGATTTGCCTTTATTTTCCATAGGTTAGCCACTCACGACGTTGTGCAAAGTGAAAGAAACCTCTTTTTTCCATACACTTGATAGTGCAAGGTGAACATTAGCTACACCTGTGCTTGCTGTCTCCTTGGGGATGCTAAATAGTTGAAAAATAAAAAAAAAAACAGGCTGGTGCACAAAAAAGTTCCTAAAATTCTGTGCATTTGTGCTCTGTGTTCCTTTAAGAAAAAACAAGAAAGCAGTTGCGGCTCCTCCATTCCTCAGCTATCTATGAATGATACAGAGAGTGCAGTATTTAGCCAAACACCGTTGTACCAATCGTTTGCAGTAAATCATTGTGGCCCAAGCAGCTGTTCAAGCTCAAGCCCTATCTCCCTAATTTTACTGGTGGGTTAGAGCTGTGTGCACGATATAATGGCAATTGACAAAAGATAAGAATTCCACTGAATGCCAATGACTTTAACCCCCATGCACGGTTATTATGTATAAAGATGCAGGAAGGAGAGTAATTATAGGGCTCAAACACCATGCAAAATGGAAAGGTTATAGAGCCCCGAGGAAACGGCTGGAAGGCACAAAAAACATTAATTCATTCAGCCATTACCTTTCCCTGAATAAAGGTCCAGATATTCGTAGGAAATTAAAACAGCACTTCCTAGTTTGAACATACTAAACTAAAAGGAATCCGTTTCTTAAAAATGTTTGCATGAATGTGTGCGACGCAGCGCAATGTTAAGTAATTTGTGCCTGTTTCGTTCGCTTCCTTTATGTTGCCCTAACGTATTCGTATACACATTTGATGAGGATAAAAAATGGTGATCGCATGTGTGCGAAAATAGCCCGAGGCACAGCACAAAGCAGCAGGCATAGTGGAACCTTGCGCATTAATTGATTGGCGTGCACCAAGCGCAACTCAACAGGTTCAAAATTCCGGTAAAAGTTACCCTAGTGTGGCACTAGCCCACCTTAAGCTATACCTAGGTGACGTGCAGTAGTTCCCTCGCAACATTTGAGTGTCATCATTTTTCACCCATAGCATAGGGAGAGATACAAAGAAGCAATTGGACGCTCTCACTCTCTCCTTTGAAGCATGTCTGTCCCACTGGGCAAGGCCAGAAGGAGGAGGAAGTAAATTCACACCTCATACACACTTGTTTAGGTGCTTGGATAGGCACAGTGATAACATCACTTAATCTGTGGTTTGGGCTATATATCAAGACAAACTCGTAAATGACGAGAGTAGTCAGAATGGCAGCTCCCTAGTCAAATGAGGAATAACCTGTAACAATATTTTTGTGCAGGTCATGAATTATACAAGAAAAAAGTCCAAGTCATGGCTGGCAGTACACCGTTTGTCTGTTTATCTGCATTTTTTTTTTTTTTTTTTTGGGAGAAGATTCAATCACGATAATTCGGTCAAAAATGAAATAAATAATGTGGAGTATGGCCTTTTTTTTGGGAAAATTTGCAACTTTCAAGCTTTAAAAGGACACAGACTCCTCAGCCCATTCCTCTTGCAATTAGACTTCAAAGGACGAGAACCTAACCTCTGCGACTCTTTAGTAAGTTCTGATCCTCCGCCGTCTCTGCTCTACAATGCCCATAGTAGGACAAGCTTCATGCAGAGAGCTTCTCCTGGACAAAAAGGGGGTGGGATAAGATGGGCAACAATTGACTATTAAATAGTTCAAGGTTAAACCAAGGTGAAGGTTCTCACCCCGAGTAGTTGTTGGGAGGGAGTTGGGAGTTTATCCTGTACATCTGCCATTCACACAGAATGGCTAAAAAATATTGATCCAATATTGGGTTAACATGCACTAACATCACGATTAGAGCCATAACTGCTCATGAACAAAATATGTTTTTCAAACTTATAAAAAAAAAGTCTAATATACCTCGGTATATTTCCTAAATTCTGTTTAGATCTAACTTGGCACAACCAGAATAACCCTAATGTCACTATGTTCATTACATGTGGTCTATCAAGCGAGTAATGGCCTTTGGTCTGTAGTGCAGAGAGACATTATCGAAGTGACAGCAAAGTGAAGTCAACTGAATATAAAACTCTTCTCACCACTTAGGAAGTTAATCTTAACCTGCAAGTAACCTTAATGCTATAACTCTGAATTTTAATTAATGTGAAGAAGTTAGGATGAGAAATGGGGATATATTAGGGGGTCTCCAGAGGTGTTTATTCTAATTAAAGTCTACAGGAAACATTAAACAGACTATAATCACTATAGTTATATATAATTTATACAGGTCTAATGGACAATCCAGTAAATGGGACACGCAATCCATAACCAGGCCTGACCCTGGTAAAAATTACCTGTAGGTTTCCATAACCCATAAATCAGGGTCTGTCTTTACTATAGTGAATTATGTCTGGCAATTATCCAACATCAATCTACCTAAAAAGACCAAGAACATGGACGAATAATAAGTGTAAAAATTTGCATCCTGGCGCCTAAAAAAAATGTATAGTGATCTACATAACTCTAACAGTAATAATGGCGAAAAATAATCACCATACAGTTGACCATATAACAAACATTTCCATTTTCGTCATTGACTGTTGTCTGTAGTCAAGTCTCCTCCACGCTTCCCTTTAAGGGGGGCACCCAAGAGAGTTCACAATCGAACCTCAGACTGAGCTATTTGTAATATGGTTATTGATTAGAAGGCCATTTACATGGTTAGGCAAGTTCCTGGTGATTCCCATCAAAGTCTGATAGAACCGAGAATTTTAGGATATTGGTGGCCACTATGTCCAGGAGAGACTGTTTCTGGGCACAGATGGTAATAAGACAGGCGTCAATTGATTAGTATTGAGCACTATGTGAGGTTATTCTATTAAAGTGCATCATTTCAAAAGAGCTCAATAGAGGCAATGAGGAATAGTCGGGCTTTTCGAAAAAACTCCCTGAATGGAATGGATAGAACAAATATGGGAATCAATAAGGGTATTCCAGCTGAATGCCCCCAGGTTCTACATTCCCTATAAATATTTACCTATTAAGTGTAGCCAGGGCATTAACGACAGGGGAAGCAAAAGGAGGGGGGACCCATCTATTTTTCCCATGACAGAATATAGCCTCCTTCTCATAAAAACCAATGTAGATGTGCAGGGAGGGTCCTATCATAGTTTGGCTGGGGGCCAAGTGGATTCCTGAGTGACGCAATGGAAGGAAGTGTTGACAGATAAATAAATTCAGGCAGTTAAAAACTCTATGGACAGAAATGAGGCCCAGCCAGAGTCTGTTCAAATTAAACAGATGAAAAGTTGTTGATAACAGTTTTGTGACATTGTAAAAACGATATTTGATAGAGGGGGGCATTTGCGTTAGTTTGACGTGTCATAACTGGCAGGAAGACAGCAGGCAGAAGACATTATTTATGGATAGAAAAAACCCAGAGGGTACCACTAATCAAAACTGTTATTTTCAATTTTAGGTCTGTACATGAATTGCCCAGCTGCGGGAAACCCTCAATGTACTTGGGCCGTCATCAAATAAATACAGCATAGATAGGTGTCTTTGTATGACGTTTGACATTAAATGAAGAACTAGGTATATTACATAGGACAAGTTATGAAATTTAGATTGAAGGAGAACTAAGGTATATTTACATGGAAAGTTATGACATTAGAATTAAAGAAACTAAGGTATATTTAACATGACATTAGAATTGAAGGAGAACTAAGGTATATTTCCAATAGGACAAGTTATGACCATTTTAGAATTGAAGGAGAACTAAGGTATATTTACCATAAGCACAATTAGGCATTTAGAATTGAAGGAGAAACTAAGGTATATTTACCATAAGAAAGTATTGACATTTAGAATTGAAGAGAGACTAAAGTATATTTAGTATAAGACAAGTTATGACATTTAGAATGTAAAGGAGAACAAGGTATATTTACCATAGGACACATATGACATTTAGAATTGAAGGAGAACTAAGGTATATTTACATAGGACACCTATATGACATTTAGAATTGAAGGAGAACTAAACGGTATATTTTACCATTGGACAAGTTATGACATTTAGAATTGAAGGGACAACTAAGGTATATTTACAAAGACAAGTTATGACGTTTAGAATTGAAAGGAGAGAACTAGGTTATTACCATAGGTCAGTTATGACATCAGAATGAAGGAGAATAGGATATTACCAAAGACAAGTTATGACGTTTAGAATTAAGGAGAGAACTAAGGTATATATACATAAGGACAAGTTATGACGTTTAGAATTAAAGGAGAACTAAGGTATATTACCATAGAGCAAGTTATGAGTTTATATGAAGGAGAACTAAGGTATATTTACCATAGGACAGTTATGACATTTGAATTGAAGGACAACTAAGGTATATTTACCATAGGACAAGTTATGAGATTTAGAATTGAAGGAGAACTAAGGTATATTTACCATAAGACAAAGTTATGACATTTAGAATTAAAAGGAGAACTAAGGTATATTTACCAAGTGACACACTTTTTATGACATTTTGAATTGAAGGCGAACTAAGGTATTATATTTACCAGAGAGAAACACTAGCCCCCAAGACACTTTAGAATTGAAGGAGAACTAAGGTATATTTACCATAAGACAAGTTATGGACATTTAGAATTAAAGGAGAAATAAGGTATATTTACCATAGGACAAGTTATGACATTAGAATTGAAGGAAACTAATAGGTTATGTATATTACCATAGGACAAGTTATGACGTTTAGAATTGAAGGAGAACTAAGGTATATTTACCATAGGCAAAAGTTATTTGACATTTAGAATGAAGGAGAAACTAGGGTATATTTACCATAAGACAAGTTATGACGTTAGAATTAAAGGAGAACTAAGGTATATTTACCATAAGGAAAGTTATGACGTTAGAATTAAGGAGACTAAGGTATATTACCATAGGAAAGTTATGACATTTAGAATTGAAGGAGAACTAAGGTAATATTACCATAAGACAAGTTATGACGTTAGAATTAAAGGAGAACTAAGGATATTTTACCATAAGACAGTTATGAGTTTAGAAATTAAAGGAGAACTAAGTATATTTACCATAGGAACAGATTATGACATTTAGAAATTGAAGGGAACTAAGGTATATTTACCATATAGACAAGTTATGACATTTAGAATTAAAGGAGAACTAAGGTATATTACCATAGGACACCTTATGACATTTTAGACATTGAAGAGGAGAACTAAGGTATATTTACCATAGAGGCACCTTTATGAAATTTAGATGAAGGAGAATAGGTTATTTACCATAAAGACAAGTTATGACATTTAGAATTAAAGGATGAACTAAGGTATATTTACCATAGGACAAGTATTAGACATTAGAATTGAAGGACAACTAAGGTATATTTACCATAGGACAAGTTATGACGTTTAGAATGAAGGGAAACTAAGGTATATTTACCATAGGACAAGTTTATGAATTAGAATGAAGGAGAACTAGGGTTTATATTTACATAAGACAAGTTATGACGTTTAGAAGTTTAAGGAGAACTAAGTATATTTACCATAAGCACAGTTATAGCGTTTAGAATTAAAGGAGAACATAAGGTATATTAATAGGACCGTTATGACATTAGAATTGAAGGAGGAACTAAGGTATATTTACCATAAGACAAGTTATGACGTTTAGAATTAAAGGAGAACTAAGGTTTATTTACCATAAGACAAGTATGACGTTTTAGAGAATTAAAGGAGAAACTAAGGTATTTACCATAGGAAAAGTTATGACGTTAGAATGAACGGGAGAAACTAAGGTATATTTACCAAGGACAAGTTACTGACATTTAGAATTGAAGGACAAACTAAGGTATATTTACCATAGGACAAGTTTGGAGATTAGAATAAGGCAGAACTAAGGTATATTTCAATAAGAAAGTTATAAATTAGAATGAAGCGAGAACTAAGGTATATTTACAAGGACAAGTTATGACATTTAGACTAAGGGAACTAAGGGTATATTACATAGGACACATTATGACATTTAGAATTGAAGAAGGAGAAATAAGGTATATTTACCATGGACAAGTTATGACATTTAGAATGAAGGAGAACTAAGGTATATTTACATAGGACAAGTATGACATTAGAATGAAGGAGAACTAAGTATATTTACATAAGACAAGTGACATTTAGAAAAGGAGAACTAGGTATATTTACCATAGGACATTAGAAATTTACAATTGATAGAGAGAACTAAGGTATATTTAACCATAGGGACAAGTTATGACATTTAGAAGTGATGAAAACTAAGGTATGATTACCATAGGACAAGTATGACGTTTAGAATGAAGGAGAACTAAGGTATATTAACAGAGGACAAGTTTATGACATTTAGAATTGCACGAGGAGAATAGGGTATATTTTACATAGGACAAGTTATGACATAGATTGAAGGACAAACTAAGGTATATACCATAGGACAAGTTATGCCGTTTAGATTGAAAGGAGAACTAGGTATATTTACATAGGACAAGTTATGAATTAGAAGTGAAGGAGAACTAAGGTATATTACCATAAACAAGTTTGATGTTTAGAATTAAAAGAGAGAACTAAGGTATATTTTACCATAGGACAGTGATGAATTTAGAATTGAAAGGAGAACAAGGTATATTTACCATAAGACAGTATTATGACGTTAGAATTAAGGAGAACACAAGGTATCATTTACCATAAAGACACAAGTTATGAAGTTTAGAATTAAGAGCAGAACTAAGGTATATTACCATAGGACAAGTTATGCGTTAGAATTGCAGGAGAACTAAGGTATATTTCCATAGGACAAGTTATGACATTAGAATGAAGGGACAAACTAAGGTATATTTACCATAGGCAAGTTATGCATTTAGATTGGAAGGAGAACTAAGGTATATTTACCATAAGACAATTATTAACATTTAGAATTGAAGGAGAACTAAGGTTATTTACCATAGGCAAGTTATGACATTTAGAATTGAAGGAGAACAAGGTATATTTACCTAAGCAAGTTATAACATTTAGAATTGAAGGAGAAACTAAGGTATATTTAGCATAGGAACAAGTTATGACATTTAGAACTAAAGGAAAACTAAGGATATTTACCATAGGACACATTATGACACTTTAGAATGAAGGAGAACTAAGGTATATTACCATAGGACAGTTATGAAATTTAGAATGAAGGAAGAAGAAGGTATATTTACCATAGGAACAAGTTATGACTTTGAATTGAAGGAGAAACTAGGTATATTTACATAGACAGTTATGACATTTAGAATTAAAGGAGAGAACTAAGGTTATTTACAATAGGACAAGTATGACATTTAGAATTGAAGGAGAACTAAGGTTATTTACCATAGGACAAGTTATGACATTAAGAATTGGAGAACTAAGGTATATTTACCATAAGACAGTTATGACATTTAGAATTAAAGGAGAACTAGGTATATTTACACATAGGACACGTTTATAACATTTACAATTGGGGAGAACTAAGGTATATTACCATAATACAAGTTTGACATTTAGAATTAAAGGAGAACTAAGGTATAGTTACCATAAGACAAGTTATGACGTTTAGAATTGAAGGAGAACTAAGGTATATTTACCATAGGACACGTTATGACATTTAGAATTGAAGGAGAACTAAGGTTAGTAGTTACCATAAGAAAAAGTTATGACGTTTAGAATTAAAGGAGAACTAAGGTATATTTACCATAGGACACGTTATGACATTTAGAATTGAAGGACAACTAAGGTATATTTACCATAAGACAATTTATGACACTTAGAATTGAAGGACAACTAAGGTATATTTACCATAGGACAACTTATGACATTTAGAATTGAAGGAGAAAATAGGTATATTTACCATAGGAAAAGTTTTATGACATTTAGATTGAAGGAGAACACTAAGGTTATTTAACCATAGGACAGGTTATGACATTTAGAATTGAAGGAGAATAAGGTATATTTACCTAGGACAAGGTATGACATTTAGAATTGGGAGGAGAACTAAGGTATATTACCATAAGACAAGTTATGACATTTAGAATAAAGGAGAACTAAGGATATTTACCATAGGACACGTTGTGACATTTAGAATTGAGGAGAGAACTAAGGTATATTTACCATAAGACAAGTATGACATTTAGAATTAAAGGAGAACTAAGGTTATAGTACCATAAGACAAGTTATGACGTTTAGAATTAAAGGAGAACTAAGGTATTTTACCATAGGACACGTTTATGACATTTAGAATTGAAGGAGAACTAAGTATAGTTACCATAAGACAAGTTATGACGTTTTAGAATTTTAAGGAGAAATAAGGTATATTTACCATAGGACACGTTTTGACCATTTAGAATTGAAGGACAATAAGGATATTACCATAGGACAAGTTATGACATTTAGAATTGAAGGACAACTAAGGTATATTACCATAAGGCAAGTTTATTACAATTAGATTGAAGGAGAACTAAGGATATTGACCTAGGACAAAGTTATACATTTAGAATTGAAGGAGAAACTAGGTATATTTACCATAGGACAAGTTTTATGACATTTAGAATTGAAGGACAACTAAGGTATATTTTACCATAGGACAAGTTATGACATTTAGAATTAAAGGAGAACTAAGGTTATATTTACCATATAGGACGTTTATGACATTTAGAATTGAAGGAGAACTAAGTATATTTACCATAGGACAAGTTATGACATTTAGAATGAAGGAGAACTAAGGTATATTTACCATGACAGGATTAGAATTTGAATTGAGGGAACTAAGGTATATTTACCATAGGACAAGTTATGGACATTAAGAATTGGAGAACTAAGGTATATTTACCTAAGACAAGTATGAACATTAGAATAAAGGAGAACTAAGGTTATATTTACCATAGGACACGTTTATAACATTTACAATTGGGAGGAGAAGAAGGTATATTTACATAAGGAAAGTTATGACATTTAGAATTGAAAGGGACACTAAGGTTATAGTTACCCTAAGACAAGTTATGACGTTTAGAATTAAGGAGAACTAAGGTATATTTACCATAGGGACACGTTATGACATTTAGAATTGAAGGAGAACTAAGGTGTAGTTACCATAAGACAAGTTATGACGTTAGAATTAAGGAGAACTAAGGTAATTTCCCATAGGACGTTATGACATTTAGAATTGAAGGACAAACTAAGGTATATTTACCATAAGACAATTTATGACATTTAGAAATGAAGGACAACTAAGGTTATTTACCATAGGACAAGTTATGACTTTAGAATTGAAGGAGAACTAGGTATATATTTACCAATTAGGACAAAAGTTTATGACATTTAGAATTGAAGGAGAACTAGGATATTTACCATAGGACAGGTTATGACATTTAGATTGAAGGAGAATAAGGTATATACATAGGACAAGTTATGACATTTAGAATGGAGGAGAACTAGGTATATTTACCATAAAGAAAGTTATGACATTTAGAATTAAAGGAGAACTAAGGTATATTACCATAGGACACGTTATGACATTTAGAATTGGAGAAGAGGAACTAAGGTTATTTACCATAAGACAAGTTATGACATTTAGAATTAAAGGAGAACAGGTATAGTTACCATAAGACAAGTTATGACGTTTAGAATTAGAATTAAGAGGAGAACTAAGGTATTTACCATAGGACACGTTATGACATTTAGGAATTGAGAGAACTAAGGTATAGTTACCATAAGAAAAGTTATGGTTTAGAATTAAGGAGAACTAAGGTATATTTACCATAGGACAGTTATGACATTTAGAATTGAAGGACAACTAAGGTATATTTACCATAGGACAAAGTTAGACATTTAGAATGAAGGACAACTAAGGTATATTTACAAAAGGCAAGTTATTACAATTGAGAATGAGGGAAACTAAGGTATATTACCATAGGACAAGATATGACATTTAGAATTGAAGGAGAACTAAGGTATATTTACCATAGGACAAGTTATGACATTTAGAATTGAAGGAGAACTAAGGTATATTTACCATAGGACAAGTTATGACATTTAGAATTGAAGGAGAACTAAGGTATATTTACCATAGGACAAGTTATGACATTTAGAATTGAAGGAGAACTAAGGTATATTTACCATAGGACAAGTTATGACATTTAGAATTGGAGGAGAACTAGGATATTTACCATAAGACAAGTTATGACATTTAGAATTTAAGGAGAACTAAGGTATATACCATAGGACACGTTATGACATTTAGAATTGGAGGAGAACTAAGGTTATATTACCATAAGACAAGTTATGACATTTAGAATTAAAGGAGAACTAAGGTGTATTTACCATAGGGACACGTTTATGACATTTAGAATTGAAGGACAACTAAGGATATTTACCATAGGACAAGTTATGACATTTAGAATTGAAGGACAACTAAGGTATATTTACCATAGGACAAGTTATGAGATTGGAATGAAGGAGAAACTAAGGTATATTTACCATAGGACAAGTTATGAGATTTAGAATTGAAGGAGAACTAAGGTTATTTACCATAGGACAAGTTTGACATTTAGAATTGAAGGAAAAACTAAGGTTATTTACCATAGGACAAGTTATGACATTTAGAATTGGAGGAGAACTAAGGTATACCGATATACCGAGTATAAAAACAGAGTTTTTTAGGTTTTAAAAATACCTTAAAAAACCTACCCTCGGTTTTATACTCGGGGTCATACGCATAGGAAAGAACAGCCACGATCGCAGACCTTTCGGAAATGCAGGATCCGAGCAGTCAAGAGCAGGCAGTATGTGTGGGACGTCGGGCACGTACGTTATGCACGTCACGCAGGACGCACGTACTGCTTACGCCACCAGCGACTCCTGACTGCACGGACATGCAGTACAATCCAGCAGAGCCTATCAGCCTTCGGCTCAGCCTTCAGCCTACCAGCAGAGCTGTCAGCCTACAGTAAGGAAACTCTATTTATGGTGGGTTTAAGGGTGGGCTCGGTAATACCGTAAGTCTGTACAGTGGAGGGGTGGGTGGGGGGTTGGGGACACTGAGTAAAGGCATTCCCTCGTTTTATACTCGAGTCAATTGTTTTTATTCCTTTTTTGGGTAAAAATAGGTACCTCGGTTTATACTCGGGTCGGTTTATACTCGAGTATATATGGGATTTACCATAAGACAAGTTATGACATTTAGAATTGAAGGAGAACTAAGGTATATTTACAATGACAAGTTAGACATTTAGAATTGAAGGAGAACTAAGGTATATTTACCATAAGACAAGTTATGACATTTAGAATTGAAGGAGAACTAAGGTATATTTACCACAAGACAAGTTATGACATTTAGAATTGAAGGAGAACTAAGGTATATTTACCACAGGACAAGTTATGACATTTAGAATTGAAGGAGAACTAAGGTATATTTACATAGGACAAGTTTGACATTAGAATTGAAGGAGAACTAAGGTATATTTCCACAGGACAAGTTATGACATTTAGAATTGAAGGAGAACTAAGGTATATTACCATAGGACAAGTTATGACATTTAGAATTGAAGGAGAACTAAGGTATTACCACAGGACAAGTTATGACATTAGAATTGAGGAGAAACTAAGGTATATTTACCATAGGACAAGTTATGACATTTAGAATTGAAGGGAAGGAGAACTGGTATATTTACCATAGGACAAGTTATGACATTTAGAATTGAAGGAGAACTAAGGTATATTTCCATTTTCATCTCTGTCTCCATAGATTTGATATTCAGAAAACAAAAATCCTGTAAATCCAGCAGCAAGTGAGTTTAATCCTTATAACCCTTACTACGGTCTCCCTGGTTCACACTACCAACCACCCAATGTTAAATCAATGTGTTGTGGAGCTAATAAATGGCCAGCATAGGGGGGGAAGGAAACATGTTACCATAATAGCAATGATGTCAATCCTTTGCACTACAGATGTTTGGAAACTAAAACTCCCAACATGCCTTGCACAATGCACCCCATACGATAACGTGGATAGTAGGATCATCAGACTGGGCTTGGCTGATCATCGCAAATCGTTAGATATTTTTTCCTATTGCACAACATTAGAAGTCTTTTAATTGGACCAAAACCAAGATCTTAGGGTTGGTATTGTACATGTATATGAGCCCCTTTTAGTTGCTTCTTTTCTCCACTATACTTAGCCACCGCCCTACCAGATATCAAAATGTTAGTAAAGAGGATGGAGCTTGTAACAAACCATTCTGGGTCACTCAGTACTAGGGGGACAGGGGGTAAGGACACGACTTGCAGTAGTGAAAGATTTATAGACTGTTGGGAAATATTAAACATTACCGTACTTAGCAGATGTTATCACATTGAATTCCCTACCCAATTAAGCTGGCATACACTAGCCACAATAATAGGCAATACCCATCTGTATACCATCCTGATACCATTGGTCCTCACTGTGCTCAAGTGGGAGTCTAATTATAAGGAACCAATCACAATAAATAGTTACCTGTATGGCCAATAGATAAGATGTGATGTTAACATATTACCAGATAATATTTAGATCATAGCAAACACTGTGCTCTGTGTCATACATGTGTGATCAGATTTACCAAAAAACCTTAACTGTGTATGGCCAGCCATACAGCTTGGAACTGAAATGGGCATCGTGGCCTCCTACATGAAATGCATTTCCTAAATAATTGTTATGATTTGTACAACTGGTCAAATTACCTAGCTACTTGGAAAAGGCTAGGGGCCAATCAGATATTTTTTATTGACTTTAAATGTCAGAGTATACAGGACATTGGCGCCACAATGCGCATGGAATGTGCAAACACAATGTGCAATGCGGCTTGTACACCATATTGTATTGTATGATCACATGTGCTCTGAGACCAGATCGCAGTGCAAATAGTGTGGCCACTTAAAATGTGCCAGCCTGGCAAGCATTTTGACGTGATAATGTAACGTGTGAGAAACGCGCTAGTATGGCCTAGCCCTTAAGACCTTAAAAGAAAAGCACCAGGAGTAAATGTCCAGTTACAATAAAGGAAATAAATCTGTTTACAATTGGAAATTATGCAATATTTCCCCTCGGGTTGGGGGACGGGTGGGCAATTCTACCTCAGGGTGGGGATTCTACCTCAGGGTGGGCAATCTCACCTCAGGGGGGGCAATCTCCCTCAGGGGGGAATCTCTACCTCAGGGTGGGCAATCTCTACCTCAGGGTGGGCAATCTCTACCTCAGGGTGGGGAGATCTCTACCTCAGGGTGGGCGATCTCTACCTCAGGGTGGGCAATCTCTACCTCAGGGGGGCGATCTCTACCTCAGGGGTGGGAGTCTCTACCTCAGGTGCAGGGTGGGCGATTCTACCTCAGGGTGGGCGATCTCTACCTGCAGGGTGCAGGGGGGCGATATCAGGGGGTGAACTACTCAGGGTGCAGGGTGGGTGATCTATCCTCAGGGTGCAGGTGGTGGGCGATCTCTACTCAGGGGGGCGATCTCTACCTCAGGGTGGGCGATCTCTACCTCAGGTGGGCGATCTCTACCTCAGGGTGGGCGATCTCTACCTCAGGGTGGGCGATCTCTACTCAGGGTGGGCGATCTCTACCTCAGGGTTACCTCAGGGTGGGCAATCTCTACCTCAGGGTGGGCAATCTCTACCTCAGGTGGGCATTCTACTCAGGGTGGGCATCTTACATCCGGGTGGGCAATCTCTACTCAGGGTGGGCGATCTCTACCTCAGGTGGGCGATCTCTACCTCAGGGTGGGCAATCTCTACTAGGCGTTTCAGGTGCAGGGTGGGCGATCTCTACCTCAGGGTGGGGGCGATCTCTACTAGGGTGCAGGGGGGCGATATCTACCTCAGGGTGGGTGATCCTACTGGGCGGTGGGTGATCTCTACCTCAGGGTGCAGGGTGGGCGATCTCTACCTCAGGGTGGGCGATCTCTACCTCAGGGTGGGCGATCTTACCTCAGGGTGGGCGATCTCTACCTCAGGGTGGGCGATCTCTACCTCAGGGTGGGCGATCTCTACTCAGGGTGGGGATTCTACCTCAGGGTGGGCGATCTCTACCTCAGGGTACCTAGGGTGGGCGATCTCTACCTCAGGGTGGGCGATCTCTACTCAGGGTGGGCGATCTCACCCAGGGTGGCGACTCTACTCAGGGTGGGCGATCTCTACCTCAGGGTGGGCGATCTCTACCTCAGGGTGCAGGGTGGGCGATCTCTACCAGGTGGGCGATCTCTACCTCAGGGGGGCGATCTCTACCTCAGGTGGGCGATTCTCACTCAGGGGGGCGATTCTACCTCAGGGTGGGCGATCTCTACCTCAGGGTGGGCGATCTATACCTCAGGGTGGCGATCTCTACTCAGGGTGGGCGATCTCTACCTCAGGGTGGGCGATCTCTACCTCAGGGTGGGCGATCTCTACCTCAGGGTGGGCGATCTCTACTCAGGGTGGGCGGATCTTACCTCAGGGTGGGTGATCTCTACCTCAGGGTGGGGTGGTGATCTCTACCTCAGGGGGAGGGGGGTGATCTCTACCTAGGTGGGCGATCCTACTCAGGGTGCAGGGTGGTGATCTCTACCTCAGGGTGGGCGATCTCTACCTCAGGGTGGGCGATCTCTACCTCAGGGTGGGCGATCTCTACCTCAGGGTGGGCGATCTCTACTCGGGGGGCGATCTCTACTCAGGGTGGGCGATCTCTTACCTCAGGGTGGGCGATCTCTCATCAGGGTGGCGATCTCTACTCAGGGTGGGCGATCTCTACCTCAGGGTGGGCGATCTACCTCAGGGTGGGCGATCTCACCTCAGGGTGGGCGGATCTACCTCAGGGTGGGCGATCTCTATCAGGGTGGCGATCACCTCCGGGTAGGGTGGGTGATATCTACTCAGGGTGGGTGATCTCTAACTCAGGGTGGCGATCTCTACCTCAGGTGCAGGGTGGGTGATCTCTACCTCAGGGTGGGTGATATCTACTCAGGGTGCAGGGTGGGTGATCTCTACCTCAGGGTGGGTGATCTTACCTCAGGGTGGGTGGATCTCTACCTCAGGGTGGGTGATCTTCACTCAGGGGGGGTGAGTCTCTACCTCAGGGTGGGCGATATCTAACCTCAGGGTGGCGATCTCTTACCTCCGGGTGGGCGATCTCTACCTCAGGGTGGGTGATCTCTACCTCAGGGTGGGCGATCTCTACCTCAGGGTGCAGGGTGGGTGATATCTACCTCAGGGTGGGTGATCTCTACCTCAGGGTGCAGGGTGGGTGATCTCTACCTCAGGGTGCAGGGCTAGACAGATTTTTCCTTCTGCTGCCTACAATGCACATTAATGGGACCTACAGAAATGTTTATACAGCTCTGCTGAATAAGTTGATATTTTTTATCAAAATGTACACATTTTGATCACGTACATTAAAAGGTAAGTCTGAGGTTGTGTACACACAGACAGACTTTAGCCTGATGCCCCACCCTTTAAAAGTATTTTATTTTGGTAAATGAACCCCCTAAACTGCAATATTTTGAAAGCCAACAGATGTAAGACTAACCTATTATGCAGCTAAATGTTCTCCTTCTCCTTCCCTCTGTCAAAAGGTTTCGGTCTACTCTACAAGCTTGGTATGAGCTTGCACATGCTCACAGGGGGCAGCTAGAGGAATAGCATTTAGTCACTGGCCATTTCCATTACAGCTAAATAAAAGAACCGGGTAACAGAACATCGGACAGAATTTCCATTTAGTCTTACGTCCTACAGACCATTGAAGACCACAGGATATCCCATGTTTTATGGACAGAACTAACTGTCCGGGATTTTTTTAATTACGGAAGATGTTTTAAAATATTGCCCCGTGTACACAGCCTTAGAAGGTAAATCTCTGATCTCAAAGGCCATTTCTCCAGTACGGATTTAATCTTCCAGCAGTATTTCTTAAATGCTCCTTGGCATTAAAATTATAAACCATATAGAGACTTCTCTACACAAAGTGTTTCGGTATTATCATTCGACCATCTGAATGGAAAATCCTTAAAGGACAAGTATACTCACCTCACCCTCGCTCCTCTTCCTCCATAGCTGCATAGTACCCAGGGTGAGGACCTAAAATCGCTAAGTCCTCACCCTGGGTTCTTTCTCTAACTCCTGCACTACTTACCCCAAATCTGCTTCGCCGATCGCTCCGTTCCTCCACTCTTCCTGCTTCAATGACAGATCGCGAGGCAGCCAATAGGAAGATACGCTCTGCAAGGAGGCGTGTCTTCCAATTGGCTGCCTCGCGACTGTCACTGACAGTAGGAGAGAGGTGGAACAGTCTGGATCGCCGAAGCAGATTTGCGGTAAGTAGTGCAGGAGTTAGAGAAAGAACCCAGGGTGAGGACTTAGCGATTTTAGGTCCTCACCCTGGGTACTATGCTGCAGTGGATCAGGGAAAAGGTGAGTATAATTGTCCTTTAAAGCGCAGCCATACTTAACTGCCTCAAAAATTCAATTATTTCAGAAATTCTCCAAATGCTCCAAGTTCTGGCAGCCCTGTTTGTGGTACAGTCACAAATTAAAGTAATCTGATTTCTGTCCATCCAGAAAAGACCCACAGAGCACGGTATTTTACGGTTTGGCTGCACTGGCCTAAATAAAGTCATTAGAGAAATTGTAATAGTCGTACTGGCCGAGGAATCCACAGAATTTTTAGCCTAAAAAAGCAGATGCAATATAAGACGAGGGTAGGACAAAATTGGACAATATCTCCGGAAAATGATAATTTGTTAAATGCCACAGTCCAATATTTCAGGCTGATCAATCGATATACAGAAATGTCTGTCAGTCATTGTGTATCCCCGGCTTTAATGCAATTAATACACAAAAGGGACGATGTTATAATGGCTGCTATCCGGACTAATTAGCGTTAAACCCACACTACCCGATATTTTACAATGGGTTTTACCCTTGCTTTGTGCCATTTTTAACCATTTTATATCTATGAAGTTTTGTGCTACCTTGTAGCCCATTCAGTGGAGATGTAAACTGGGATCCCACGACCCACTAAGAGGGATTGACTGCATGGTGGTCTGGTAAACACCGCCCCCAAAATTAGCAGTTGACTCTTGATTGTCACTCAACTCTTTTTTTTATCTTTTTCTTAGTCTTTCTCTGGATCAACTCTAATAAATGGCTAGATATACTAGTATAACAAATGGCAAATTAAATAGGAGGATACATTTCAATGATAACTAAAGGACAAATATGTAATTCCAGTTTCCCATACTGTGCACTGCTAAATAGGAGTTTCATTACAACGTTGGCCTATAGGACTTTGCTACAGGGAGAAATAAAGACTTACTTCTTGACAGTACTGTAGAATTCCCTCCTTGGTTCCAATGCAGCCCTTTGTTCCAGGCGCATCCGTTTCCCATTTTCCATTCTGGACATTCATGTGTATATTGAACTTGCCACAGAACATGGCAATTTGTGGCTCTGCCAACAGGCCCGCGTTTCCATCCGCTGGCACCTACAAGAGAAATTCATATTTATTCATTCTGTAAAATATTCCTAGTACAATGCAAAACACCTGTGATGGCAACAAATAACCAATATTTAATAACCAAAAAATTTTAATTCAAAGTCGGTTATAAAACCTGCACGGCCGGGCAGGGCAACGATCCCTGACCAATCGGCCAAAGTGGCCATACACGGCACAATTATCTGCCGAACATACACATCGCACGTTGCAGGACGGCCCCCCGCGATCACATGTGTGTATAAAGCTTAAAAAGCTACAATCTGATTGGTTGCAGACCCTTAATGGTACGTTAC
Organism: Hymenochirus boettgeri; assembly: GCA_019447015.1. Taxonomy (NCBI): domain Eukaryota; kingdom Metazoa; phylum Chordata; class Amphibia; order Anura; family Pipidae; genus Hymenochirus; species Hymenochirus boettgeri. The sequence continues at coordinate 33,161,728 of CM033470.1, read as the reverse complement.
CATTAAAATAATTGTCTTTCTTCCAGAATTCCATATTCTAAAAACTGAAAGCATTACTACTTATGGAACGGTAATTGATTAGTTGGGTCTTAAAGGGCAACTATAGTGAAAAAAAAACTTTGTCTGTATACAATGTATAGATCACTTAGTATAAGCTGCCTTACTTTCATGTTTCTGTGTGGCTTCATTTCTTCACACTGGCAGAAGTTTGTACCAAGCTGTGTAGTCCCCCTCCCCTCTCTGTCTACTCCCCCTCAAGCAGTGACGGGCTGTATACAGAGTCCGAGCATTGTCAGTTGAAAGGACTTTAAATGAAGTGCTGACATCCTGTTGACCCCTCCCTTCCAGAGCTAGACTGCAAGCAACCAAAGTGGAATAAAGTAGCAATATGCTGAAGGGAGGGGCAGAGGGGGAGAGAGGAGGACAAGTGGTGCTGAGATTCTTTACAAGTAAGTTACTGAACTCTGCCTGTTCTCTAACTTTGCTAATTGTTATTTACCTTTTACCTAAAGTTCATATCTCTCCCCCTGCTTAGCTGAGATCATAATCACTGAAGACAAGAATCAGTGTAACAGCAGCTTGTAGTGAGACCTTCACAAACACAGTGACACTGCTTGTTGTCCTGTTACATTTCAGTTGCTTTAGTCTATATATTTCATAGATTGCACTGTGTGTCTTGTTTGGTATATAGTCTGTATTACTGTATTATATATACTGTATTAGAGTTCCATTTGAGTCACTGGTTTTGTATGTATATAAGATATTTTTTCTTGGGGGGAGGGGCTGTTTTATAGTGTGTTATGCTCATATTGCTGGGTTAATGGTTTATTGATTGTGTTTAGCACTACAGCATTTGACGATATGTTGCACATGGTACATATAGTGTGGGTGAGAGAGTGTGTGACAGTACTGCATGGGAGCTTTGGATTGTGTGGGTGTGTGCCTTTGAGTGACAGATGAGGTGGTAGCAGCTCCTACAAATCACAGCATATTCAAAGGCTTATATCTCGGGGACTATGTAGAATTTAAAGAAACTAAAGGTACCCTGGTGGATGGGAGTACTTATAGGTACATTGAAGAAATTAAAAAAAAACAATTTTCTCACTATAATTGCCCTTTAATATGAACTCCCCTTATTAAAAGGAGAACATTCTCCAGTGCGGACCAATTAACTGTTATTTTGCTTGTAACCTTATTACAATTAAATTATTAACTGGACCACTAAATCTTTTTCATCTTATTATTCACTTGGAAGTTAAATGGTCGGAATATTTACGAATATAAAAAAATAAATAAAAGCCTCAACGTGTAATGAGGAGACGCAGAGCAATAAGCAGCTTGGGAGATGGTAAATTGAAAGGAAAGGGGATTTAATAGAGAATAGATGTAAGTGAACCACGCGGTAGCAGGGCAGGTTTGAAGGCTTAGCAGCGGATGATAAATTATTGGAGTTGGAAGAGATAATAGCAACTCCCCTCACTATCCACCGGTGTAGAGATCGCTCCTCGTTGATAAATTTCTAATCCAGGAGACTATCTAAAGACAGAGTATATGCCCTAGGTTTAACTATGTTTATTCTACCAGCCTGCACAATTCCACTGTATAGATTTGTTTGAGTCTATAAAAATACCATTTTACACTTTATTACCTGCATTACTAACCAGATATTTAAAGATAATTATTGTCCCCATTCTGGCAGAGTAAGCTCTGTCAATCAAGGCTGTGACTGCTGATATCACAACCAATGATTGACTGCCATTGTTGTTATTGTTGTTGTTGTCACATTAATAAATTGTTGGATTCACCATTGGAGTGTGCTCCCCTATATTTTCTTTTGCTATGAAGATTGACTGCTGACTCCTCTGCACATGCTCAAGCTTATAAAAAGCTCATTGAGCAGAGGGAGGAGGCAGATATCTTCCTGGTTACAAATGCATGTAATAAACTGGTAAAAATAACAGACAAGTCACCAGTTTTTAGCCTTAGGGCCGGACATGCCCTTTAAACATCCACATATTATACAGTATGTACCATATCAGAGCTGTACATATCCACAAGCCAGGCAGCCAAGGAAATTTATGTTTGCAAAACAATGTTAGTCCCACACTGCCTTAATATTACATTGATCAAACGTTCTATTCAAAATGCATGTTGAATAGGCTGTGATGTCACGCAGAGCAGTGGTTTCAATATATCTACCAGCGATGATTCTAGGCTGCAAAATTGTTTCTGATCTTCATGAATTGTCCAATTGTCTCCTAGACTTTGCAATTTGGCTTGTAATGTTAATAATACAAACATACATAGCTAGTTCTAACACCAGAGAGAAGCGTTGATAGAGATTTACAACTCACCCCTTTAAAATATTGGAAGTTACCTTCCTACTTTTTACCTTGAGCCTCTAGCATTGGCTGCAATTTAAAACACTGGATAGTGTGGACTGGATAGGGATCCTCCAACGATGAAAACTCCAACTCCCAACATTCCTCAACTACAGAGGGAAGCCAGGGAATGCTGGGGGTTGTAGTTTTAAAACATCTGGAGGGGCACCACAGTAACCAATAAGAGAAAAGGCCTTTCAAAATACTTCCGACTTCAATGTCGTAATAATAATCCACAACAACCAACCAAGAAGGGCTTATAAAAAGAACCGATTGAAAGGTTACCACAGTCGCTAATTAAATCTTATTATGCAGATCCAGAAAATGGATGTAAAAGGTCAAGCAGCTCTCTGGTTTCTTTCAGCCAAGAAAAAGAAAATTCCTATGGGAAGAATTACTCAATTATCACTGGTTTGTCCCACAAGAACGCAACCTGGTTTCAGTACAAAACGGAAAATTCCCATATTGTTTGTCTTTAAAAGGGAACTACGATCTAAAGCAAATTTTAAAGCGAACGAACAGCCCTGAAATCACAGATTTAACACCCTTAAAACAAAAAAACTGGTGTCAATTGTCCGTTATCTGCTCGCAACCTCATCTTCTATTTTTACCAGTTTATTTCATGCATTTGTAAGCAGATATTTAATGATATTCCAATCAGGCAAAGGTATCTGCCTCCTCCCTCTGCTCAGTGAGCTATTTATAAGCTTGAGCATGTGCAGTGGATTGACTGCATGGAGGGAGGAGTCTGCTAACTGTCAGAATGAAGGCAATAATTATACGTAAATATCTGGTTAATAATACATCACATAACTTGCCGATTAAAATAATTGGGGTTGGGGGCAGGTAACAGACTTGTGACCAGTTTTTTGTTTTAATGGGGTCCTTTTAAAAATAATATCTCGCTTGAGAGAAATGAGTAAAACCTTTCCAGAACAGACTTGCTCAGTAAATTTCCAATTAGCTACTTTGCATCTATATGTGCCAAGGTGAGGAAAGGGGGAGGAGTTTAGTATTTCACAAAGTTACATTTAACAAATGTAACAAATAACATTTTACTCCTATTTCCCCCCAAACCCCTGTGTTCCTTCCGTTGCTGGCTGGTTTGACTTCTACTCCAAAAGAGTCACACATGTGCAGTCCATTACAGGAGGAAAGAAGGCAAAGGGAGGAGTGGACTTAACGGGCTAGGCCACACTAGCGCATATTGCACATGCAATTGTGTTTCTGCTGAAAATCGCAGGAGGTAAAAAAAAAAAAACGCAATTGCGTTTTGCGCATCTGTTAACGTTTTTATAACGTGTGACAACACACACAATTGCACCAGAATCTAAAGTGTGCGATTCCATTGCGTTGTACTGTGGCCTTGCCCTAAACACAGAATTGGATTTGCATATACCATCATTTAGCACGTTTCAATCTACCGAACAATTAAAGGAGCCTGAGCGCCAACATTAAATATATATTTTTGTTGAACAAAAGCAACATAAAAATGACTTTTTAATGGACCTGAGCAGTAAGTAAAACATTACACATACTATAATTAGTTTCCTTACATAGCGATAAACCTTCTGTAGGCTTTAAGGTATTGGCAGTAATTTATTGTTCCAATAGCTTCATTTGCATAAACATAGCAAAAACGTCTGAAAATAAATGAAAAATGAGCCCAGGGCATGTTGGGTACAGAGCCGGCATCCAGACATCCATCAAAGGAAGAGGGTTTCATTATATTTCCTGTTTGTATACGACTAGAATTTAAAGTTAAGTGATATAGTGCAGTGATGTCAAACCTCGGCACTAGAGATGTTTTAAAAACTACAACTCCCAACATGCCTTGATAGCAAAATGCATTTTCTAGCCTAACTCCATAGATCTAACAGAAAAACATGGGTCGCTGCACATGTCTAAACCAAATAAAGAAATTCAATTAAAAATGACATGGGACAACAGAAGAGCTGGGACTTCCAATGGAGGTGGACGTTTAATTTTCCAGCAATGTAGGAAACAATGTTATCTCTGAAATGCGGGTTGAGATTTTGTTTCATATTTTTCAATAGTAAAAACCAATTAGAAAGAAGGCTCGGGCAAAATACCAGCTGAACAACTGGGTACGTCCACCCTGAAAACAAAACATTGGTCACTTATCTGTTACCTGCCTCCATTCTGGCAGAATCAAGACACTGACTGCTGACATCACAACCAAATGATTGCCATTTCTTCTGCTGCCTCTACTGCACATGCTCAAACTTATAAAAGAGCTCTGAGCAGAGAAAGGAGGCAGATACCTTTTCCAGAACAGAACAAAACTTAGCATTAAATATCTGGTTACAAATACATGTAATAAACTGGGGAAATAGCAGTTGGGATTGCAGGAAGAAGACTGAAAAGTCACTAGTTGTTTGTTTTAAGGGTGGACATGCCCTTTAAAGAAATAGTTCACTCTCGAATTGAACTATTCCTTTAATATACTGATTGAAGATCGGGAAGTTAAGGAGCAGTGTCTTACCTCCCGATCTTCAATCAGTATTTTAAAGGAATAGTTCAATTCAAGAGTGAACTATTCCTTTAATATACCAAATGACTAGCGATCAATACAAAAAGAGGTCGCTTTGTCAGTCAGTATAAATGGGCTGAATTAGCCATGTGTGTACCAGGTCTTACATTTCCTGCCATGTCCTAAAAGGAAAACTCTGGCCTGAAACACCTTTTTCCTGACTTGATAGCCAATAAACTGGTGTGTATAATTATATGTTTCTTGCAATTCCTAACCAAATATTTACTTTAACCACTTGTCTCCACCTCTCTACCCAGTGGGACAGACATGCTCAGTGACAATTCGGTGTTCAAGACTGCAAGACTTACTTACTAAGCATGGTTAAGTATATGGGGCAGTAAATGTATTCCATCAGGGGATGGCAAACTCCACAGTTAATACCTGTGGTTTCATATCTCATACGTGTCACATTTTATTAGATGATTTGTGAGTGGTATTGGGTAATTATTATTATTACCATTCATAATAAATTCTATTTATATTTTGGTGCAGACATTGTGTGTGTGTGTTTAGGACTTGTTACTGAAGGTCGCTTTGGCTTTCACTTGCTTTTATTTATTCTGTATATTAACACTGGCAACAATCATTTCTCCTGCTGCAGTAATCGGTCACATATAGGGAACAGTTTGCAACGTTCTAGGCGAGAGAAACTGGAATTATCTAGAGTGGAATTTATTGCACAGATAACAAAACACCTCCCTCCTTATAGTGTAACCAATGAAATCTCACGTGTGCGCTCTAGCAGGATTTTATATAGGAGCAACTCGTACCTGGGCTATCAATTAGAGTGGCGAGTATAGAGGTAGCAGGGGACACTATTTATGGGAGGCAATATGGATAAAGGCAGTATAATAGGACTTGCTATTGAGATAGCTAAATATTTACTGTGCTCTTAATCTGTAGTAACCAATCGTGTTTGCTTTTTACTACATTTCATATCTATAAAATTAAAGGGAATCGCTACTCTGATAACAAATGATGTCCATTGGGGCAAGCAAAGGCTATAAGCAATCCAGCAATGCCTGCACCAAAAATCAGCAAGGGGATCTGGGAAACAGACGTCACATATACAGCGCCTTTACCACTGTAGCTCCTATAGTTATTGGAACAATTAGAGAAGGTGGCAGTATAGCAGGCGGGACAGGGTTGCATCAATGTGTGTTTAAGAAGTGGTAGATCTGTCCAAATATAATAACTGAACTGAACTTTTGATATTCCTTCATTGTACTTAAGCCAGATACCACAGATTTTGAGACTACAATATGTTGTGGTAAATATAGGCCAAACAGGAAATCAAAGCGAACTGTATCAAGGTTATGGCCATTACAACTTCTCGTAGTCCTTACACTAGGACATGTCACGTAGCGAGTCTCTCTGTAACCTTGCAAAGTCCCAGAATACGTCATTTGAAAAATGTACACATCTAGCGCACCCTGGCACAATGGCAAGACAGATTTAAACAATATCCAGTGTCCTATAAATCCCTCCAGACCTCCTCCCCTCCTGCTTCAAGCAAAGGAATAAAGAGGAGGAGGAACATAAATCCCCTTTGAGGCACTGCAGGTGAAGAAGTAAATATCATCCACATTCTAAATCTAAAAAGACTGCACCTCAACTCCGCAGACAATAAACGTGAAATGGCTTCATGCATCAAAATGAAATCAAACCCATGATTTGTGAGAGAAGCCTAACGAAATCCATGATGGACCTTAGTAGTATTCTGGGCACCTTTTGGCTAATCAGTGAGATTAAATTCCAGAATGTAACGGTTTACTATTTCACAAATAAATACAATGCTAAGGGGACAATTCTGGTGTATTAAGGGTAAAACCATATACAGGAAAAAACAAATAAATAAAAGCACTTTAGGGACCTTGACTGTCATCATTGTCACCAGAGACGCAGTGTAACCAATTTCCCCATTGATGTAGGAGATTTGCTATCCCTGGGTATTTAAAATTCTGATCACCGGTTAAACTCAGTAGTGTATTCCTGAAAGTAGCTCAATGTATCATTGAAATCTCAGAGATTAATCGGTTCCTTCTCAAACAGTACGAGCACATCAGAGCGACAGACCCCATCTGCATCCTAATAAACTGAAGACACATGGCAGTTCTTAGATCGGTGCAGGAATCTCGTAATGGAAAGTTAAAGGGCAAAAGTGATTTAACAGTAAGGAAAGGAAGCAGTAAACTGCATTATTCTACGGTTAAACACATTCTATTCGTTTATATTTGAATCACCATTTTCCTTTATTATTGAGAGATCTTTACACAGGGTCACCAAGAGCGATTTGTGCATGCACGTGAGGTCATTAGATGCAAATGCGGCTTCTCTGCTGTAACATAGAGCAGACATAGAAACATCCCGAGAGGACAGTGCGAGACTAGCCCATGGATATATGTAGATTGGCATGATGATGTCATGCTGCATAAATCCGTGGGCTAGTCTGGCATTGTATTTTCAGGGCGTTTCTATGACCGCTCCATGTTGTTCTGGTGAGTCCAGAATTAGGGCTAGGCCACACGAGTGTGTTTCTCACACGTTTACAATTGCATTTTGATAACTGACTTGGCGGATAGCAGTGCCAAAGCACACTTTAACATGCGTTTTAGTGTGCCAGCAGCCTAATAGATCTCACAATAATCAGAGCCCCAACGAGATCTGCTTGAAGGACGAAGTGGTAAGGGAAAAAAATGATCAAAAAGATGCTGAAATGCACGGTAAAACGCGTTGCCAGACACTGCCACCAAAGCAGAGGCTGGTAATCTCAGTACAGTATACTCATTGTACTTTCATATAGTTAATATTGTGTGTCCCACGACTACTTTGTATATAATCATTATAGTTATTACACAATTGCCAGAGTCTTATACTATGTAAAAAACACATAAAAGCTGTGTGACCTAGGGTTTTTAAACATTATCCTTAGTTTTAATAAAGGGTTTTTAAACGGGACTGTTCTTAAATATCACCTATAGGTATTTAGGACCCCTGCACCACTACATGTACCATATATACTCAAGTATAAGTCGAATTTTTAATGCTGTAAAGTTAGCCTGAAAACCTAACCTCAACTTATACTCGGGTCAAGTTCTAATTTAGATCCAAATTCTGCAATTGCGGATAGTAACCAGTAGGTGGCGCTGTGTTAACCTGCATAGAAAGTTACAGGAGCTGATCTGCCTTTACACTTCCTGCTTCCAGTAGTCTGGCTGCTGGACTCACTCAGCACTGTCGCTGCTTATCTAGATGCTGTAAATCTGATGGGTCTCCTCTGTTTGGGGAAAAAAAACTGTTGCTAGTACAGTGCAAAGACAGCTTGAAACTACAACTCTCAGGTGACATTTTCAACTATTGAGATCAGAGAGTCCTTTACTATATGGGGGTCAGAGAGTCCTTTACTATATGGGGGTCAGAGGGCCCTTTACTATATGGGGGTCAGAGGCCCTTTACTATATGGGGTCAGACTGCCCTTTACTATATGGGGTCAGAGGGGAGGGCTTTACTATATGGGGGTCAGAGGGCCCTTTACTATATGGGGGTCTAGAGGGGGCCCTTTACTATATGGGGGTCCGAGGGCCCTTTACTATATGGGGGTCAGAGGGCCTTACTATATGGGGGTCAGATGGACCTTTACATATATGGGGGGCAGAGGGACCTTTACTATATGGGGGGCAGAGGGACCTTTACTATTGGGGTTCAGGAGAATTGTAAATGATGGCAGCTTAATTAAAAGTTTAGTAAACCTTACCACTCCACATGTTGAGAAACTGAAACTCAGATTCAAAGCATGCTGGGAGTTGTAGTTTCCAAACATCTGGAGAGCCAATGAATTGGGGGTTACTGGATTTGGCTATTATGTATGGGATTCATGTATGGGAAACTTTGTCCATTTAAAGGGCAACTAATTTCTACCCTCGGCTTATACTGGAGTCAATCGTTTTTACAAATTTATCAGGTAAAAATAGGTACCTCGACTTGTACTCGGATCGACTTATACTCGAGTATATACGTATATATACAGTGTTTAAATATCACCAATAGGCATTTAGGACCCCGGTGCCACTACATGTATATATACAGTGTTTAAATATCACCCATAGGCAAGGACCCCGGTGCCACTTCATGTATTATACAGTGTTTAAATATACCCTACAGGCATTTAGGACCCCTACGCCACTACATGTATATATACAGTGTTTAAATATCACCTATAGGCATTTAGGACCCCTACGCCACTACAGTATATATACAGTGTTTAAATATCACCTATAGGCATTTAGGACCCCTGTGCCTCTACATGTATATACAGTGTTTAAATATCACCTATAGGCATTTAGGACCCCTACGCCTCTACATGTATATAAACAGTTGTTAAATATCACCTATAGGCTTAGGACCCCGGGGCCACACATGATATATACATGTTTTAAATATCACCTATAGGCATTTAGCCCCCCTGTGCCATATATGTAATTACAGTGTATAATATCACCTATAGGCATTTAGGACCCCTGTTTGGTATTCACAGAGTTTAAAGCTGAACTAAACTAAATGTATGTTAAAAAACAAGTTCTCCGTTTTGTGCTAATGCGAAGCCCCTGCATTCATTTTGTTTTGTCTAATCCCCTCGGGAAAACTGTGCAATCTACTATATGGCTCTAGTTCTTACCCAACTCACTGTAGCCTTTGTAATGAGGGCTTTTAAAGAGATTAATTTCTTAGCTTTCCCATTAAAGGAAAATACAATAACAATTTATCGGGTGGTTACACGTTACAGGCCAACTATGGAGAATAAGGGGGGAAAAAACAAAGGATTTTGTCTGCAGCGAGAAATTAATTTCTAACGATCATGTCTGGTATGGAAAAGTAAATAATGGATAAGGACCAATGGTAACATTATGAACACGATATAACGAGATGACACGCCATACATAATCGCTTAGCAGAACAGATATGGGAAAAGCTGCGTGCGAGAGGAGACACTTAAGCTGCAGACACAGTCTTGGCAACCACTGCAACCTTAGTTTAGTTGCCCATTACATAGGGGTCACCCGAAAGGATGTGTCATTAGAGACTTAATAATGTTCATCGGCTCCAGCCTCTTAAAATTGATTTCTCACAGATAAATTTCTAGGCACAATGGTGCCTGGTCCTGGTATTTGTTAAGCCCTGCCTCAAAGGGAAACTATGCCAAAAAACTGTTTTAACATGGAAAATTCCATTTTCATGGAGGTAGGAAAGCCTATTCCTACTGTGGCTACTAGCAGGAGCACCTAGCTGTCAATTTTCTGCATGATAACATCTCTAGTGTTAGATTGTCACACTCAAAGAGCAGGGAGTAGTGAGACGCCAGCCACTGCAGGAGCAGAAATTTGACAGCCCACTGCTTCTGTTAGCAGCACCCCGTGAGCAAGGTATAGAACTTTCTACTCCTTTTTTGAATGTAAAGAATATAGGGGCATAGTTGCCTTTTAATCATTTCCACCCTCTCCTAGCTAGACAGACATACTCATATTCATACAGAGGTGCCATCCAAGTAAACACAAGTAATGTACAAAATATTAAAAAACGGAGATCACATAAAAGTTCTTATATTTAAAAATGTGCTAATTTTGCACAATCAGAGTTGGCTTTAAAATGTTAAATAAGATTTGATTGGTTGGGACAAAATTAGAGCCATTTTTAACGTTAAGAACTTTTATTGAATCTCCCTGAAGTGTTTTTAGCCCATAGTAAGCTAATACCTATCCTCACACATATCACATATTATCAGACCCATTTAATCAGTGGTCCGTGCAATGCAGACGGAAAACCCAGTAAGGTGGGTGCTTTTTGTAAAGGAATCATCTGCACCATAAAGAGATATTGCAATGGAATTCAATGTGTATCTAGAAGAGAAAAAGCCCCAAGCTAAATGTCTAATGAGGAATAACACAGCTTTGGATACAGGAGTTATCCTGGAAATGTAACGTTACTCCAAAAAAATGAATGAAATAACCAATCCGTCTGCGTTGGGAATATAGTGCCTCGGAGCTGCGTTGTTGGGCCCGGGATGCAGGGGTTAATTCTTGAATGTGTTGTACCTGACCTGCTTTAAGTAAGAGCTGAAGGGAGAGTCTGAATTCAACCTGAGACAGGGACAGCCCAAAGGCAACAAGGTTCACACAGTATTGTTCCTGCCATTGATTTAACAGATGAAAGGCTGCATTCACATGCAAGGTTTCAAAGAATGGCACTGCTGTAAATTTTCCTTTTTTTACAAGTTTCCTAAAATTGCCTCTATATAATAAACTGGGTATCACATACCGAGATAACAGACCAATCCAGTGACTATTAACATCCTGTGTGTGGAGAATATACCGGTAATTCTGCAAGTCGGTCGTTCTATCCATAGATCTGTGGAAACTCATTTATTCGACTTATACAAAAGAAAAGCTCAAAAGGACAACTCCACTTTAATAAAAAAATCAACATGAAAAGTACCTGGGGCAGGCAGGCAGGTAGGATTGATTATTCCTACCTCCTAATATTTCGTTCAGGAGCACCAGCATAGATACCGTATATACTCGAGTATAAGCCAAGGTTTTTAGTTTAAAAATCAACCTGAAAACCATGCCTCGGCTTATACTCGAGTCAAGAGAAAACTTACCTTAATTCCAGATGCAGCCGTGAGTCAGGAAGGAAAGCTGGCAGTTCCCAGTAGTTCTTTGCGGGTGCGTGTGATGTCATTGCGCATGCTGGGCGATGACTTCATCGCACAGCGCGAAGCAGTACTGGGAACTGCCGGCTCTGCACAGAGCGAGCGGCAGCCGGCGGAGAGATGAAGACTGGAGAGATGAAGACTGGCCAGGAACTGTAGTGAACTGAGGGGGCTCTAGGGTGGGGGGACAGTATGCCATACAGTAACACCCAATACCTTTCTACTATAGGTGCAACTCCCAGAACAAAAGCATGCTGGAAGTTGTAGTTTCCAAACATCTACAGTGGAAAGGTATTAGGGTTACTGTATGGGATTACTGTACATTTAAAGGGCAACTATCTACCCTCGGCTTATACTCGAGTCAATCATGGGTTACTGATTTGGAGGCAAAACTGGGTACCTCGGCTTATACTCGAGTCGGCTTATACTCGAGTATATACGGTAGTTTTTATCTACCAGGTGTATTAAAAATGGGGCTGAAGCCAGGAGGAGGCCTGGCAGGAAAAGTTTTCTACGTGCTGCCACCCCTACCGAAACGATATAGGAAGGAAGGATGGTAATTCCTATATCCCTGCCCCAGGTACATTTTAACGTATATGCACTATAGTTCTCTTAATGTTTAATCATTTTTCTTTAATACTCAAATATCCGAGGATCTGCCCTTGAACAGGTCTTATGTATTACTTTATAAGGAAAAACATTCTATTCTATGGCAATAAAATGATATATCTGCAACCGAGCAATACATGAACCAAATTATACGCCCAGGAAACTGTTGCAGATTAATCAGCCCTTCCCAGATACACTGAGATTTAATCACATACAAACCAAGTGTGACTACACATATATAATAGATCTGCCAGGAGAGAACCCATGGCCTATTCTAAAGGATTGCAGGCGCTATATTTTTTAAAGCTATAAACATTAAAACCCGATATTCAGGCCCTTAATTCAGTGCTTAGTTATGTGTTGAAGAGCCTATTTTAGAAACAATTTACTTTTCACAGCTATTTAGTTCACCTTTTAAATATAGGACCTGAAAGGACAAGAAAGGTGATAGAGTCAGAAGGTTCTGTAAATAGAATTTACTGACTTTAGCCCCAGTAAAATCACTTAAAGGGATACGGACTAGTTTAACCTTTCAGGCCTCCCTCATTCTAAAATATGTATTAAGAGTCTCTCAGCGTAGGAGATGGCAATTTCCATGGCAGAGCATTAATGAATGAGTGTAAAAAGGGCATATCCACCCCCAGCACTAAAAGCTAACTTAATAAACCCCCACCCCCACCCCATACCCACAGTCTAAAGCTCCTTATAACTTACCTCTCTCTGTCAATGCTGGTCTTCGCGGTCCTAGTCTCCTTGCAAGCTCAATGAGCTCTATACCGGGTTCATGAGTGGCAGAGGAGCGAAACCAGGGTGCAGCCATAATGACAGAAACTGGACTGATGGCTTCAACAAGAAGAAAGCATGCATCGGAAGATAGAAGCAAATGTACGGCTAGGTACACACTGTGCAATTTTCGTCCTGATCGGCCGTTCGCCACTAGTAAATGGTCGGGCCGAATCACTTCGTCCATGATTTTCGACATACCAAGAACAGTCGCAGCCACACCGCAACTACACTTTCCAATTTTTCAGGCCTATGACAATATGGTCAGCCCGAAAAATGTTATGGTTTGTACCCCGCGTACTGGGAATGGTAAGTACTGGTTTTAAAGGTGGAGGAAGAGATGCCCTTTAAGGTGACCACACCGATTGTACGATCAATTAGCCAGCATGTCCGATAAAGAAAAAACAAATCCCCAACTCATATGATCATCCAAGGATACGTGGAAATTGTACCATATTGTACGTTGTTTAAATGGCAATTAACTGGCCATTCTCTTTTGCTAGTTAAGAAATAGGTATATATATCTGTTGTATTCAATTAGATCAACTGGACTTGAAAGTAGTTCTGAAGACGTTTCGCTAGTCATCCGACTGGTTTCTCAATTCAGATGACTTGACAAGAATGTGGCAATTATGTACCCTGGAAAATCCCAATTAGCATATCACAGCCAGGTGTAAGGGGTGTGTGATTGGATGTGGCTAAGAGTGTTATAGGAACGCCCAGATAAGGTGTTTAAAACAGCATTGTACATGGCAGACAGTTGGTGTCGAACCCCCCCAACTCTATTTAGGCTTGGTTCTTTATTTTCACAATAAATGGCCTCCTTAACACCTCTCTGAACCAGTCACGTCCTTCGCCAGTATATTAAATTACAATCTTCAAAGGTATGTCCTTTATCTTAAGATGCAGATACACGCTGAGTCCTGACCGAGGAATTGGCTCTTCTGTGCTGGGCCATACGTGATGCAGTTGCTGTTTGGTCTCCCCCACATACAAATCAGAGCATTCTTCAATGCACTGCACTGCATATATGAGTCGCTTTTCTTGTGTGTTAGGTATTGGGTCTTTGGATGTACCAATTGCTGCCTCAGATTCTTGTACAAGCATTCTGAATTGAGAAGCCAGTCGGATGACTAGCGAAACGTCTTCAAGAACTACATTTCAAGTCCAGTGATTAATTGAATACAACAGATATACCATGACCTGGATGAATGAGAACCTTCCACAAGCATAGGTTATATATAAAATAAAAAGTTAACACACGATGGCTGCCATATGGCTGTATTTAAAAAAAGCTCATGATGTTTATGTTAAGCCAAATGGGTAATAGCAGCTGTCACACAGGTGGGTAAATGGTAACTGCCTATTGGTTGATAGGCCAGGAAACACAGCAAACCAGGCACCACATACCCATATACATGATGATAAATCCACATTATTATGCATCACATTCAATCTTTCAGGATACTGCAACAAGTAGAGCAGATATGGATATAAAATGATAGAATGAAAGGTGCTCCCATTATTACTGTGAATACAGATGAAAAAGCAGAAAACCATCAGTACTCAATCTGGGGAAAGGTGGGCAGGATAAATCACAGGTCACCTACAAAACACAACAAAGAAAACACAAATACATCCAATGGAATCCCATTCAAAAGATCAAAGGAAAACCCATCCGGTCAAGAAAGAAATTCCCAGTTCTTCCCAGGGGAAATAATGTTATCATGTAAAGACACATACCGCAAGAATCTCCACACACACACCCCCACACAACACCATCCTCCAACAGCAAACGTCACGGGAAACCATTTCCTAACTGCTAGAAGGCAAAACTAGGTCAACCACTTCTAGGCTGTTCCATTACCTTAGTAGCAATATGAATGAAGGAATGTCCGTCTTTATGAATTGATCTACAATCAAGTGTCTTTCACACTTCTTAGCATCTTCTAGTCAACCACAAAATAACATTTTAAAACTCAACTCCCTAACCTAATCTAGTATCCTGATGGGAAGAGGATACTAGATTAGATCAGCGCTAGGTTGGAGCGAGCTAAGGTCACAGCGAATAAGAAAGCCCTATGGCAACTTTGCCCTGGCTATTAATCTTCAGCAACCAATCAGATGTTTTCTAAGGCTGGGTACACACCAGCAGGTATTTTCAGCCGTGGATCGGTCGGCCGAAAATATCTGCGGGTGTGGGCGGACAACCAAGGCTGACCTCGATCGTCCGTTCTTCCGGATCAGCAATGACGGTAAATCCTGATCGATCGTGTGGTTCCCTATGAGACCCCCGATCGATCGTTCGAACTTTCGGCCACAGCCACTATTGCCGCAACCGACGGACATTTGTCCCGGACGCGCCGCTCGCTTGGGACAAATAGTCCATTCGTGTGTACCCAGATTAACTGAAAGTAGAATCCTAACATCCGATTGGTTGCTGCAAATAATAGCACAATGGGCATCTTTAATGTTCCACTTGATATACCTTGTTAATTATACTCAGGAGAAACTCTGTAATGCTTTCCTTCAACAAAAGATAAAATATGGAAACATCCAGAATTGCAACCCTAAAAATGACAAGCTTATTGTATATGACAGGTAAATAATAGGAGGAACGCTCCAGAAGTATTTATGCAATACAAAAACAGAGCTGGGAAATATATGTGTTCTGCACAAAAAGTGCCATCAAGTTCAGGAGCATTTATTTAAATAAAGCATTTGTATTCAAAAATCGTTCTTTAGAAAGTGCAGTCTAAAGTTTCAGTTTATAACAAGAATAAAATGGGAAAGAAATATGGCAACAGTAAAATTGGGTTTGTGTTATTGTTTTTTTTAAAGGAGAACTAATGTCTAAAACTTTTATGATTAATAGCTCAGAAACTGCTGATTAAAATTATCAATGACTTTTTTTCTAACAAGTCTTAACCCAAAGTGCAACAATGTAATAAGTAAATCATGTACTTCCTTAACCCCCCGCCCCCACCGTCTGTGCTGGCACTTATATTTAACGTCAGTGTGGGCACCTATATTTACCAGTGGAGGGCATTGTTTTAATTGATTGTCCATTGAGACAAGTCCGCGATTTTCCTGTTTCCTTAGGCCCTATCTAATTCAAGCGGGTTGTAGCCTCGGCTTTCGATACTATCTATTTCTCGTTAGTCTATTCCCTCCTACCTTTCGGATACCTTATTTTAATATTGTTCATGGCATGGTATCGCTCTCTCTCTCTTATTTAGGTGGAAGGAGGATAGAAAAAATGGTGTGAATTATGACAGTGAATTGAAAGGAAAGTAGTTGAAGAAGAAGGAGATCGTGGAATAGGTAAGAAGGGGGGGGAGGAGAAGGAAAGAGGGGAAGAGGAAGGAAGGGACGATGTTTTTCTCTTCTACTTTGGTCTACCTTTTTTCTTCATTATGCTCTTTCTGTCTAAATTTTTTTTTCTTTCTTTTTTGTTATTACTGATCTGTTTGTCTATCTTCTTCTGAGGACATTGTTGTTTTTTGTTAAATTTTCCAATCTCTATCTTCATCCTGGAAATTATTAACTCTTTGCCATTTTGTATTTAGATTGCTATGGAGTATTATTTTAAAATACATCTGTTTTTATTTTTTTCTCGTTATGTTTTCGTTTGGGGTTTTAGTTCTTTTCTTTCTCCCTATTAGCCTGTTCTCTCATTGTATTTTGTTCGCTTCATCCCATTGTTCTATCCCTTTTTCTCGCCTTTATGATTTTATTCTGAATAATTTATTTAGTTTGACTTTCTGATCTGTGATCTTTATGATATTTAGCGCTATGTTGGCGATTGCTTCCTGTATCTTTCTACTTAACTACTTGCACACTTATCTCCTAATCTTTGTGTTCCTTTCCCGTCTTAACTTTCTTATTTTTTTTATATACCGCATCGGTTGCCAGTCACTGCATTGTACCTTTCTAAATTATATGCTTGCCGGGCGGGAGGAGGGGGTAGAGAGGAGGCGGGGGTGGGGCAGGGGGGGGAGGGGAGGGAGGGGGGGGATAGAAGGAGGGGTAAGGGGAGGGAAGGGAGGAGAGGGGGAGAGGGGGGGGAGAAGGAAGGAGAGGAAAGGGGAGGGGGGAGGGAGAAGGAGAGGGAGAGGAGGAGGAAAAGTAAGAGAAAAGGGGGAGGATAGAGAGGGAGGGGGAGTAGAAGGGGCATGAAAAGTAAGTGTTATGACAGAAGGGGGTAGAGTGAAGGGGGTAAGTAAAAGAGGGGAAAGGGGCGGGAGAGGAGGAGGGAGAGGGAGGGGGGGGGAGGAGAGGAGGGAGGGGAGGAGAGTAGGAGAAGAGAATTTATATATTTTGAAAATAAGTTTTTATTGTAAAACAGATTGATTTATAATTTTAAGTTGGCATTAATTTGATGTAAGTATAATTAGGCAGAAATATAATTGTATGATATCTGGATAACAATAGGAGATATTTTATATTTGATCATACTAAGATAGAACTTGCTGAATGAAGCTTTCTGTATTTGAATCCTTACTTGAGTAATTGATATAATGTTGATTTTGATTTAATCGTTATATAATTGTGTTGATTTATATAAATAAATGAAATAATACATATTATTATTTATGAAACAATTTTTTTAGATATTTTTTGGTTGAGATTTTAAGTAGTTTGAACTATTGTTAATTATTTAATTGGGTATATGATTATTTGGAAATAGAAAGTAGATGATATGATTGTTATTGATATTGTATGTTATTCTTATTTATTGATTCTTTATATTTGATTACAAATGATGATTTTTTGGTTATATAATCTGGTTGGCAATTAATGAATTTATTTTGTAGATTCGATATTGTTTTATTTGATATTAGGGAGAGGGTTTTTATTATATTGATATTATTTTATTATAAGTTAGCAATCAAAGAATGTGGAAATAAAAAGGAAATAGTCAAAATTGGATTTCAAATATTTTTAGGTTTTTCTATATGAAGTATTGGGGTAGATTTTGATGTAGCGTAAGACATAGAAGATTAACTTTAAATAAATGAATTTGCTTTCCATGGTAATTAGGATTACATTTGTTTCACCTGACATCGTCCTTTGATGTATTATCTTCTTTCTCCGCTCTTTGAGCCTGACTTTCCCTCTACTTTGCCTCTTCCATTTCACCGTCTGTCTTTATAGCTCGCTCTGCCATCTTGTCTGCTCCTGACCGTTTCACTTTGACTTTCTTCCTCTGGCTGTCTTTTTCCCTTTTCTGGACCGTTCTGTGATTGGTATATTTGTGATTGTCCTTATGTGGTCGCTATTAAAATCGAATTATTGGCTTTTTAATGTATAGTCTTTTAATAACGAATAAATTATTTGATCATGATTAAGGTTATTAAAATTTTCTCTCCTTTTCACTGTTTCTTATCTTTTCTGTCTATCTTTCTTTTGTTTTATTCCATTGTTGCTTTTTCTTTTTTTCCATCTTTCTTTATTTTTCTGACTGTCTCCTCCCTCTTTCAATCCTTATTTCCTGTATTCTTTTTCCTCTCTTCCTTGTCTGTCATGCTCACCTTCTTCGGTTCCCTTTTCTTGCCCTGGGTGCATTTTACTTTTTGACTATTTGTGATTTTGTTCCTCATCCCTCTTTTCTTTCTTCTTATCCTTTGATTTTCTTTGTTTACTTCTTCTTTAACATTTTGGCTTCGTAATTAAACGTCTTGACCTGAACCTATTTTTCTTCGTTTGTTTCTCTACGTTCTTTGTTATCCCCTCCTGTTCACTGTACCCTGGCGATCTTTTCTTCTCATGTGCTTCCTGTTTTTTTTTTTCTCTTCTTTTCTTGTCTAGTTTGCATTATTTGGCTCTCCTTTATATCGCTTCTGGTCTCTGTTTGTTACTTATTCTGTAGCTGTGTCTTTTCTTAGTTTGCTTTTTTTTTTTTGTATGCGTTTCCTCCTTCTGATTATTACTGACATCTCTTTCGTTCTTGTTCTTGCCGCCTTCTTACCTTGGTGATTCTCTGTTGGGCGCTTCTGACTTGTTGAGGGGGGGAGGGGGTAGAAGGGAGGGGAGGGGGAAGGGGGGGCAGGGTGGGAGGAGGCGGGGGGGAGGAGAAGGAGGCCGGGAAGAAAGATGGGAGTGGCAGAAGGGGGAATAGCGGGACGGGAGATAGGGAAATGTGGGGCGCAACGGAGGAAGAGTGCGGGGGCTGAGATAGTGAGGCGGGAGAGAACAAAAGGGAAGAGGAAGAGAGCAGAGGAGAAGGGGAAGAGAGGACGCTACTGGAAAGGAGTGTTGGGTTGAGATAGATTGTGAGTGGATAAGGATGAGGCGGAGGGTACATAATTAGAGGTGGATACAGTGGACGGTGAAGTACAGGGAGAGAGGGGAGGTAGAGTGTTGGGGAGGATAGGCAGAAAAGGCAAGGAAGTCAAGGATGACGTAGGGTTAGAGGGCTGGGAGATATGAATGGCGATGGGCTTTACTATATGGGGGTCAGAGGGCCCTTTACTATATGGGGGTCAGAGGGCCCTTTACTATATGGGGGTCAGATGGACCTTTACTATATGGGGGGCAGAGGGACCTTTACTATATGGGGGGCAGAGGGACCTTTACTATATGGGGTTCAGGAGAATTGTAAATGATGGCAGCTTAATTAAAAGTTTAGTAAACCTTACCACTCCACATGTTTAGAAACTGAAACTCAGATTCAAAGCATGCTGGGAGTTGTAGTTTCCAAACATCTGGAGAGCCAATGAATTGGGGGTTACTGGATTTGGCTATTACTGTATGGGATTCATGTATGGGAAATCTTCTGTCCATTTAAAGGGCAACTAATTTCTACCCTCGGCTTATACTGGAGTCAATCAGTTTTTACAAATTTATCAGGTAAAAATAGGTACCTCGACTTGTACTCGGATCGACTTATACTCGAGTATATACGGTATATATACAGTGTTTAAATATCACCAATAGGCATTTAGGACCCCGGTGCCACTACATGTATATATACAGTGTTCTCCTTTCGGTGTGACTCCCTATGTAAGGGGCAACTAACTAAGGTTGCAGTGGTTGCCAAGACTGTGTCTGCAGCTTAAGTGTCTCCTCTCGCACCACTTTTCCCATGATGCTGTTCTGCTAACGATTATGTATGGCGTGTTAACATTCGTTATTCGTGTTCATAATGTTACCATTGGTCCTTATCCATTATTTACTTTTCCATACCAGACATGATCGTTAGAAATTAATTTCTCGCTGCAGAACAAATCCTTTGTTTTTTCCCCCCTTATTCTCCATAGTTGGCCTGTAACGTGTAACCACCAATAAATTGTTATTGTAATTTTCCTTT
Organism: Hymenochirus boettgeri; assembly: GCA_019447015.1. NCBI lineage: Eukaryota > Metazoa > Chordata > Amphibia > Anura > Pipidae > Hymenochirus > Hymenochirus boettgeri. The sequence continues at coordinate 33,141,383 of CM033470.1, read as the reverse complement.
AATGGGAAAGGCTAAGAAATTAATCTCTTTAAAAGCCCTCATTACAAAGGTACAGTAGAGTTGGGTAAGAACTAGAGCCATATAGTAGATTGCCAAGTTTTCCCGGAGGGGATTAGACAAAACAAAATGAATGCAGGGGCTTCGCATTAGCCACAAAACGGGAAACTTGTTTTTTCAACATACATTTAGTTTAGTTCACTTTAAACTCTGTGAATACACAAACGGGTCCTAAATGCCTATAGGTATATTTATACACTGATAATTACATTATATGGCACAGGGGGGCTAAATGCCTATAGGTGATATTTAAACACTGTATATATACATGTAGTGGCACCGGGGTCCTAAATGCCTATAGGTGATATTTAAACACTGTTTATATCATGTAGAGGCGTAGGGGTCCTAAATGCCTATAGGTGATATTTAAACACTGTATATATACGGTAGAGGCACAGGGGTCCTAAATCCTATAGGGGATATTTAAACACTGTATAATACATGTAGTGGCGTAGGGGTCCTAAATGCCTATAGGTGATATTTAAACACTGTATATATACATGTAGTGGCGTAGGTCCTAAATGCCTGTAGTGATATTTAAACACTGTATATATACATGAAGTGGCACCGGGGTCCTAATGCCTATGGGTGATATTT
>CM033470.1:33102828-33140275 GCA_019447015.1 Hymenochirus boettgeri | reverse complement strand
AGGGCCCTCTGACCCCCATATAGTAAAGGCCATCTGACCCCCATATAGTAAAGGGCCCTCTGACCCCATTAGTAAAGGGCCCTCTGACCCCCATATAGTAAAGGGGCTCTGACCCCCATATAGTAAAGGGCCCTCTGACCCCATATAGTAAAGGGCCCTCTGACCCCCATATAGTAAAGGGCCCTCTGACCCCCATATAGTAAAGGACTCTCTGACCCCCATATAGTAAAGGACTCTCTGATCTCAATAGTTGAAAATGTCACCTGAGAGTTGTAGTTTCAAGCTGTCTTTGCACTGTACTAGCAACAGTTTTTTTTCCCAACAGAGGAGACCCATCAGAATTACAGCATCTAGATAAGCAGCGACAGTGCTGAGTGAGTCCCAGCAGCCAGACTACTGGAAGCAGGAAGTGTAAAGGCAGATCAGCTCCTGTAACTTTCTATGCAGGTTAACACAGCGCCACCTACTGGTTACTATCCGCAATTGCAGAATTTGGATCTAAATTAGAACTTGACCCGAGTTAAGTTGAGGTTAGGTTTTCAGGCTAACTTACAGCATTAAAAATTCGACTATACTTGAGTATATATGGTACATGTAGTGGTGCAGGGGTCCTAAATACCTTAGGTGATATTTAAGAACAGTCCGTTTAAAAACCCTTTATTAAAACTAAGGATAATGTTTAAAAAACCTAGGTCACACAGCTTTTATGGTTTTTTTACATATATAAGACTCTGGCAATTGTGTAATAACTTAATGATATATACAAAAGTAGTCTGGGACACACAATATTAACTATATGAAAGTACAATGAGTATACTGTACTGAGATTACCAGCCTCTGCTTTGGTGGCAGTGTCTGGCAACGCGTTTTACCGTGCATTTCAGCATCTTTTTGATCATTTTTTTCCACCCACTTCGTCCTTCAAGCAGATCCGTTGGGGCTCTGATTATTGTGAGATCTATTGGCTGCTGGCACACTAAAACGCATGTTAAAGTGTGCTTTGGCACTGCTACCGCCAAGTCAGTTATCAAAATGCAATTGTAAACGTGTGAGAAACACACTCGTGGGGCCTAGCCCTAATTCTGGACTCACCAGAACAACATGGAGCGGTCATAGAAACGCCCTGAAATACAATGCCAGACTAGCCCACGGATTTAGCAGCATGACATCATCATGCCAATCTACATATATTCATGGGCTAGTCTCGCACTGTCCTCTCGGGATTGTTCTAGTCTGCTCTATGTTACAGCAGAGAAGCCGCATTTGCATCTAATGACCTCAGTGCATGCCAAATCGCTCTTGGTGACCCTGTGTAAAGATCTCTCCATAATAAAGGAAAATGGTGATTCAAAATTAAACGAATAGAATGTGTTTAAACGTAGAATAATGCAGTTTACTGCTTCCTTTCCTTACGTTAAATCACTTTTGCCCTTTAACTTTCCATTACGAGATTCCTGCACCGATCTAAGAACTGCCATGTGTCTTCAGTTTATTAGGATGAGATGGGGTCTGTCGCTCTGATGTGCTGTACTGTTTGAGAAGGAACCGATAATCTTGAGATTTCAATGATACATGAGCTACTTTCAGGATACACTACTGAGTTTAACCGGGATCAGAATTTTAAATACCCAGGGATAGCAAATCTCCACATCAATGGGGAAATTGGTTACACTGCGTCTTGGTGACAATGATGACAGTCAAGGTCCCTAAAGTGCTTTTATTTATTTGTTTTTTCCTGTATATGGTTTTACCCTTAATACACCAGAATGTTCCCCTTAGCATTGTATTATTTGTGAAATAGTAAACCGTTACATTCTGGAATTAATCTCATGATTAGCAAAAGGTGCCCAGAATACTACTAAGGTCCATCATGGATTTCGTAGGCTTCTCTCACAAATCATGGGTTTGATTTCATTTTGATGCATGAAGCCATTTCACGTTTATTGCTGCGGAGTTGAGGTGCAGTTTTTTAGATTTAGAATGTGGGATATTTACTTCTTCACCTGCAGTGCCTCAAAGGGGATTTATGTTCCTCCTCCTCTTTATTCCTTTGCTTGAAGCAGGAGGGGAGGAGGTCTGGAGGGATTTATAGGACACTGGATATTGTTTAAATCTGTCTTGCCATTGTGCCAGGGTGCGTAGATGTGTACATTTTCAAATGACGTATTCTGGGACTTTGCAAGGTTACAGAGAGACTCGCTACGTGACATGTCCTAGTGTAAGGACTACGAGAAGTTGTAATGGCCATAACCTTGATACAGTTCGCCTTTGATTTCCTGTTTGGCCTATTTACCACAACATATTGTAGTCTCAAAATCTGTGGTATGGCTTAAGTACAATGAAGGAATATCAAAAGTTCAGTTCAGTTATTATATTTGGACAGATATCCACTTCTTAAAACACATTGATGCAACCCTGTCCCGCCTGCTATACTGCCACCTTCTCTAATTGTTCCAATAACTATAGGAGCTACAGTGGTAAAGGCGCTGTATATGTGACGTCTGTTTCCCAGATCCCCTTGCTGATTTTTGGTGCAGGCATTGCTGGATTGCTTATAGCCTTTGCTTGCCCCAATGGACATCATTTGTTATCAGGTAGCGATTCCCTTTAATTTTATAGATATGAAATGTAGTAAAAAGCAAACACGATGGTTACTACAGATTAAGAGCACAGTAATATTTAGCTATCTCAATAGCAAGTCCTATTATATACTGCCTTTATCCATATTGCCTCCCATAAATAGTGTCCCTGCTACCTCTATACTCGCCATCTAATTGATAGCCCAGGTACGAGTTGCTCCTATATAAAATCCTGCTAGAGCGCACAACGTGAGATTTCATTGGTTACACTATAAGGAGGGAGGTGTTTTGTTATCTGTGCAATAAATTCCACTCTAGATAATTCCAGTTTTCTCCGCCTAGAACGTTGCAAACTGTTCCCTATATGTGACCGATTACTGCGCAGGAGAAATGATTGTTGCCAGTGTTAATATACAGAATAATAAATAAAGCAAGTGAAAGCCAAAGCGACCTTCAGTAACAAGTCCTAAACACACACCACACAATGTCTGCACCAAAATATAAATAGAATTTATTATGAATGGTAATAATAATAATTACCCATACCACTCACAAATCATCTAATAAAATGTGACACGTATGAGATATGAAACCACAGGTATTAACTGTGGAGTTTGCATCCCCTGATGGAATACATTTACTGCCCCATATACTTAACCATGCTTAGTAAGTAAGTCTTGCAGTCTTGACACCGAATTGTCAGAGCATGTCTGTCCCACTGGGGAGAGAGTGGAGACAAGTGGTTAAAGTAAATATTTGGTTAGGAATTGCAAGAAACATATAATTTTACACACCAGTTTATTGGCTATCAAGTCAGGAAAAGGTGTTTCAGGCCAGAGTTTTCCTTTTAGGACATGGCAGGAAATGTAAGACCTGGTAACACATGGCTAATTCAGCCCATTATACTGACTGACAAAGCGACCTCTTTGTATTGATCGAGTCATTTGGTATATTAAAGGAATAGTTCACTCTTGAATTGAACTATTCCTTTAAAATACTGATTGAAGATCGGGAGGTAAGACACTGCCTCTTAACTTCCGATCTTCAATCGAATATTAAAGGAATAGTTCAATCGAGAGTGAACATTTCTTTAAAGGGATGTCCACCCTTAAAACAAACAACTAGTGACTTTTCAGTCTTCTTCCTGCAATCCCAACTGCTATTTCCCCAGTTTATTACATGTATTTGTAACAGATATTTTATGCTAAGTTTTGTTCTGTTCTGGGGAAAGGTATCTGCCTCCTTTCTCTGCTCAGAGCTCTTATAAGTTTGAGCATGTGCAGTAGAGGCAGCAGAAGAAATGGCAATCATTTGGTGTGATGTCAGCAGTCAGTGTCTTGATTCTGCCAGAATGGAGGCAGGTAACAGATAAGTGACCAATGTTTTGTTTTCAGGGTGGACGTACCCAGTTGTTCAGCTGGTATTTTGCCCGAGCCTTCTTTCTAATTGGTTTTTACTATTGAAAATATGAAACAAAATCTCAACCCGCATTTCAGAGTAACATTGTTTCCTACATTGCTGGAAAATTAAACGTCCACCTCCATTGGAAGTCCCAGCTCTTTCGTGTTGTCCCATGTCATTTTTAATTGAATTCTTTTATTTGGTTTAGACATGTGCAGCGACCCATGTTTTTCTGTTAGATCTATGGAGTTAGGCTAGAAAATGCATTTTGCATCAAGGCATGTGGGAGTTGTAGTTTTTAAAACATCTCTAGTGCCGAGGTTTGACATCACTGACTATATCACTAACTTTAAATTCTAGTCGTATACAAACAGGAAATATAATGAAACCCTCTTCCTTTGATGGATGTCTGGATGCCGGCTCTGTACCCAACATGCCCTGGGCTCATTTTTCATTTATTTTCAGACGTTTTTGCTATGTTTATGCAAATGAAGCTATTGAACAATAAATTACTGCCAAACCTTAAAGCCTACAGAAGGTTTATCGCTATGTAAGGAAACTAATTATAGTATGTGTAATGTTACTTACTGCCCAGGTCCATTAAAAAGTCATTTTTATGTTGCTTTGTTCAACAAAAATATATATTTAAGTTGGGCGTCAGGCTCTTTAATTGTTCGTAGATTGAAACGTGCTAAATGATGGTATATGCAAATCCAATTCTGTGTTTAGGGCAAGGCCACAGTACAACGCAATGGAATCGCACACTTTAGATTCTGGTGCAATTGTGTGTGTTGTCCACGTTATAAAAACGTTAACAGATGCGCAAAACGCAATTGCGGTTTTTTTTTTTTTACCTCCTGCGATTTTCAGCAGAACACAATTGCATGTGCAATATGCGCTAGTGTGGCCTAGCCCGTTAAGTCCACTCTCCCTTTGCCTTCTTTCCTCCTGTAATGGACTGCACATGTGTGACTCTTTTGGAGTAGAAGTCAAACCAGCCAGCAACGGAAGGAACACAGGGGTTTGGGGGGAAATAGGAGTAAAATGTTATTTGTTACATTTGTTAAATGTAACTTTGTGAAATAAAACTCCTCCCCCTTTCCTCACCTTGGCACATATAGATGCAAAGTAGCTAATTGGAAATTTACTGAGCAAGTCTGTTCTGGAAGGTTTTACTCATTTCTCTCAAGCGAGATATTATTTTAAAAGGACCCCATTAAAACAAAAAACTGGTCACAAGTCTGTTACCTGCCCCCAACCCCAATTATTTTAACGGCAAGTTATGTGATGTATTATTAACCAGATATTTACGTATAATTATTGCCTTCATTCTGACAGTTAGCAGACTCCTCCCTCCATGCAGTCAATCCACTGCACATGCTCAAGCTTATAAATAGCTCATGAGCAGAGGGAGGAGGCAGATACCTTGCCTGATTGGAATATCATTAAATATCTGCTTACAAATGCATGAAATAAACTGTAAAAATAGAAGATGAGGTTGCGAGCAGATAACGGACAATTGACACCAGTTTTTTTGTTTTAAGGGTGTTAAATCTGTGATTTCAGGGCTGTTCGTTCGCTTTAAAATTTGCTTTAGATCGTAGTTCCCTTTTAAAGACAAACAATATGGGAATTTCCGTTTTGTACTGAAACCAGGTTGCGTTCTTGTGGGACAAACCAGTGATAATTGAGTAATTCTTCCCATAGGAATTTTCTTTTTCTTGGCTGAAAGAAACAGAGAGCTGCTTGACCTTTTACATCCATTTCTGGATCTGCATAATAAGATTAATTAGCGACTGTGGTAACTTTCAATCGGTTCTTTTATAAGCCCTTCTTGGTTGGTTGTTGTGGATTATTATTACGACATTGAAGTCGGAAGTATTTTGAAAGGCCTTTTCTCTTATTGGTACTGTGGTGCCCCTCCAGATGTTTTAAAAACTACAACCCCCAGCATTCCCTGGCTTCCCTGTAGTTGAGGAATGTTGGGAGTTGGAGTTTTCATCGTGGAGGATCCCTATCCAGTCCACACTATCCAGTGTTTTAAATGCAGCCAATGCTAGAGGCTCAAGGTAAAAAGTAGGAAGGTAACTTCCAATATTTAAAGAGGGTGAGTTGTAAATCTCTATCAACGCTTCTCTCTGTGTTAGAACTAGCTATGTATGTTTGTATATAAACATTACAAGCCAATTGCAAAGTCTAGGGGACAATTGGACAATTCATGAAGATCAGAAAACAATTTTGCAGCCTAGAATCATCGCTGGTAGATATATTGAAACCACTGCTCTGCGTGACATCACAGCCTATTCAACATGCATTTTGAATAGAACGTTTGATCAATGTAATATTAAGGCAGTGTGGGACTAACATTGTTTTGCAAACATAAATTTCTTGGCTGCCTGGCTTGTGGATATGTACAGCTCTGATATGGTACATACTGTATAATATGTGGATGTTTAAGGGCATGTCCGGCCCTAAGGCTAAAAACTGGTGACTTGTCTGTTATTTTTACCAGTTTATTACATGCATTTGTAACCAGGAAGATATCTGCCTCCTCCCTCTGCTCAATGAGCTTTTTATAAGCTTGAGCATGTGCAGAGGAGTCAGCAGTCAATCTTCATAGCAAAAGAAAAATATAGGGAGCACACTCCAATGGTGAATCCAACAATTTATTAATGTGACAACAAAAACAATAACAACAATGGCAGTCAATCATTGGTTGTGATATCAGCGTCACAGCCTTGATTGACAGAGCTTACTCTGCCAGAATGGGACAATAATTATCTTTAAATATCTGGTTAGTAATGCAGGTAATAAAGTGTAAATGGTATTTTATAGACTCAAACAATCTATACAGTGGAATTGTGCAGGCTGGTAGAATAAACATAGTTAAACCTAGGGCATATACTCTGTCTTTAGATAGTCTCCTGGATTAGAAATTTATCAACGAGGAGCGATCTCTACACCGGTGGATAGTGAGGGGAGTTGCTATTATCTCTTCCAACTCCAATAATTTATCATCCGCTGCTAAGCCTTCAAACCTGCCTGCTACCGCGTGGTTCACTACATCTATTCTCTATTAAATCCCCTTTCCTTTCATTTACCATCTCCCAAGCTGCTTATTGCTCTGCGTCTCCTCATTACACGTTGAGGCTTTTATTTATTTTTTTATATTCGTAAATATTCCGACCATTTAACTTCCAAGTGAATAATAAGATGAAAAAGATTTAGTGGTCCAGTTAATAATTTATTGTAATAAGGTTACAAGCAAAATAACAGTTAATTGGTCCGCACTGGAGAATGTTCTCCTTTTAATAAGGGGAGTTCATATTAAAGGGCAATTATAGTGAGAAAATTGTTTTTTTTTAATTTCTTCTAATGTATCCTATAAGTCATCCCATCCACCAGGGTACCTTTAGTTTCTTTAAATTCTACATAGTCCCCGAGATATAAGCCTTTGAATATGCTGTGATTTGTAGGAGCTGCTACACCTCATCTGTACTCAAAGGCACACACCCACACAATCCAAAGCTCCCATGCAGTACTGTCCACACACTCTCTACCCCACACTATATGTACCATGTGCAACATATCGTCAAATGCTGTAGTGCTAAACACAATCAATAAACCATTAACCCAGCAATATGAGCATAACACTAAAAACAGCCCCTCCCCCAAGAAAAATATCTTATATACATACAAACCAGTGACTCAAATGGAACTCTAATACAGTATTATAATACAGTAACAAGATATATACCAAACAAGACACACAGTGCAATCTATGAAATATATAGACTAAAGCAACTGAAATGTAACAGGACAACAAGCAGTGTCACTGTGTTTGTGAAGGTCTCACTACAAGCTGCTGTTACACTGATTCTTGTCTTCAGTGTATGATCTCAGCTAAGCAGGGGGAGAGATATGAACTTTAGGTAAAAGGTAAATAAAATAGCAAAGTTAGAGAACAGGCAGAGTTCAGTAACTTACTTGTAAAGAATCTCAGCACCACTTGTCCTCCTCTCTCCCCCTCTGCCCCTCCCTTCAGCATATTGCTACTTTATTCCACTTTGGTTGCTTGCAGTCTAGCTCTGGAGGGAGGGGTCAACAGGATGTCAGCACTTCATTTAAAGTCCTTTCAACTGACAATGCTCGGACTCTGTATACAGCCGTCACTGCTTGAGGGGAGTAGACAGAGAGGGGAGGGGGACTACACAGCTTGGTACAAACTTCTGCCAGTGTGAAGAAATGAAGCCACACAGAAACATGAAAGTAAGGCAGCTTATACTAAGTGATCTATACATTGTATACAGACAAAGTTTTTTTTTCACTATAGTTGCCCTTTAAGACCCAACTAATCAATTACCGTTCCATAAGTAGTAATGCTTTCAGTTTTAGAATGGAATTCTGGAAGAAAGACAATTATTTTAATGGTAACGTACCATTAAGGGTCTGCAACCAATCAGATTGTAGTTTTTAAGCTTTATACACATGTGATCGCGGGGGGCCGTCCTGCAACTGCGATGTGTATGTTGCAGATATTTTGCCGTGTATGGCCATTTGGCCGATTGGTCAGGGATCGTTGCCCTGCCGGCCGTGCAGGTTTTATAACCGACTTTGAATTAAATTTTTTGGTTATTAAATATTGGTATTTGTTGCCATCACAGGTGTTTTGCATTGTACTAGGAATATTTTACAGAATGAATAAATATGATTTCTCTGTAGGTGCCAGCGGATGGAAACGCGGGCCTGTTGGCAGAGCCACAAATTGCCATGTTCGTGGCAAGTTCAATATACACATGATGTCCAGAATGGAAAATGGGAAACGGATGCGCCTGGAACAAAGGGCTGATTGGAACCAAGGAGGAATTCTACAGTACTGTCAAGAAGTAAGTCTTTTTTTCTCCCTGTAGCAAAGTCCTATAGGCCAACGTTGTAATGAAACTCCTATTTAGCAGTGCACATATGGGAAACTGGAATTACATATTTGTCCTTTAGTTATCATTGAAATGTATCCTCCTATTAATTGCCATTTATACTAGTATATCTAGCCATTTATTAGAGTTGATCCAGAGAAAGACTAAGAAAAAGATAAAAAAAAGAGTTGGTGACAATCAAGAGTCAACTGCTAATTTTTGGGGGCGGTGTTACCAGACCACCATGCAGTCAATCCCTCTTAGTGGGTCGTGGGATCCCAGTTTACATCTCCACTGAATGGGCTACAAGGTAGCACAAACTTCATAGATATAAATGGTTAAAAATGGCACAAGCAAGGGTAAAACCCATTGTAAAATATCGGGTAGTGTGGGTTAACGCTAATTAGCGGATAGCAGCCATTATAACATCGTCCTTTTGTGTATTAATTGCATTAAAGCCGGGGATACACAATGACTGACGACATTTCTGTATATCGATTGATCAGCCTGAAATATTGGACTGTGGCATTACAAATTATCATTTTCCGGAGTATTGTCCATTTTGTCCTACCCTCGTCTTATATTGCATCTGCTTTTTTAGGCAAAATTCTGTGGATTCCTCGGCCAGTACGACTATTACAATTTCTCTAATGACTTTATTTAGGCCAGGAGCCAAACCGTAAAATACCGTGCTCTGTGGGTCTTTTCTGGATGGACAGAAATCAGATTACTTTAATTTGTGACTGTACACAAACAGGGCTGCCAGAACTTGGAGCATTTGGAGAATTTCTGAAATATGAATTTTTGAGGCAGTTAAGTAGATGGCTGCGCTTTAAGGACAATTATACTCACCTTTTTCCCTGATCCACTGCAGCATAGTACCCAGGGTGAGGACCTAAAATCGCTAAGTCCTCACCCTGGGTTTTCTCTAACTCCTGCACTACTTACCGCAAATATGCTTCGGCGATCCAGACTGTTCCACCTTCTCCTACTGTCAGTGACAGTCGCGAGGCAGCCAATTGGAAGAACGCCTCCTTGCAGAGCGTATCTTCCTATTGGCTGCCTCGCGATATTGTCATTGAAGCAGGAGAGTGGAGGAACGGAGCGATCGGCGAAGCGAATTGGGGTAAGTAGTGCAGGAGTTAGAGAAAGAACCCAGGGTGAGGACTTAGCGATTTTAGGTCCTCACCCGGTGGGTACTATGCAGCTATGGAGGAAGAGGAGCGAGGGTGAGGTGAGTATACTTGTCCTTTAAGGATTTTCCATTCAGATGGTCGAATGATAATACCGAAACACTTTGTGTAGAGAAGTCTCTATATGGTTTATAATTTTAATGCCAAGGAGCATTTAAAAATACTGCTGGAAGATTAAATCCGTACTGGAGAAATGGCCTTTGAGATCAGAGATTTACCTTCTAAGGCTGTGTACACGGGGAATATTTAAAACATCTTCCGTAATTAAAAAAATCCCGGACAGTTAGTTCTGTCCATAAAACATGGGATATCCTGTGGTCTTCAATGGTCTGTAGGACGTAAGAACTATGGAAATTCTGTCCGATGTTCTGTTACCCGGTTCTTTTATTTAGCTGTAATGGAAATGGCCAGTGACTAAATGCATTTCCTCTAGCTGCCCCCTGTGAGCATGTGCAAGCTCATACCAAGCTTGTAGAGTAGACCGAAACCTTTTGACAGAGGGAAGGAGAAGGAGAACATTTAGCTGCATAATAGGTTAGTCTTACATCTGTTGGCTTTCAAAATATTGCAGTTTAGGGGGTTCATTTACCAAAATAAAATACTTTTAAAGGGTGGGGCATCAGGCTAAGTCTGTCTGTGTGTACACAACCTCAGACTTACCTTTTAATGTACGTGATCAAAATGTGTACATTTTGATAAAAAATATCAACTTATTCAGCAGAGCTGTATAAAACATTTCTGTAGGTCCCATTAATGTGCATGTAGGCAGCAGAAGGAAAAATCTGTCTAGCCCTGCACCCGAGGTAGAGATCACCACCCTGCACCCTGAGGTAGAGATCACCCACTGAGGTAGATATCACCCACCCTGCACCCGTGAGTAGAGATCGCCCACCCTGAGGTAGAGATCCCACCCTGAGGTAGAGATCGCCCACCCTGAGGTAGAGATCGCCCACCCTGAGGTAGAGATCGCCCACCCTGAGGTAGAGACCACCCTGAGGTAGAGATCACCCACCCTGAGGTGAGATCACCCACCCTGAGGTAGAGATCACCCACCCTGAGGTAGAGATCACCCACCCTGAGGTAGAGATCACCCACCCCTGCACCTGAGGTAGAGATCACCCACCCTGAGGTGAGATCACCCACCCTGCACCTGAGGTAGAGATCGCCCACCCTGAGGTAGATCACCCACCCTGAGGTAGATATCACCCACCCTGCACCCTGAGGTAGAGATCGCCCACCCTGAGGTAGAGATCGCCCACCCTGAGGTAGAGATACGCCCACCCTGAGTAGAGATCGCCACCCTGGGTAGAGATCGCCCACCCTGAGGTAGAGATCGCCCACCCTGAGGTAGAGATCGCCCACCCTGAGGTAGAGATCGCCCCACCTGAGGTAGAGATCGCCCACCCTGAGGTAGAGATCGCCCACCCTGAGGTAGAGAGATCGCCCACCCTGAGGTAGAGATCGCCCACCCTGAGGTAGAGATCGCCACCCTGAGTAGAGATCGCCCACCCTGAGGTAGAGATCACCCACCCTGCACCCTGAGGTAGAGATCGCCCACCCTGAGGTAGAGATCACCCACCCTGCACCCTGAGTAGAGATCAACCCACCCTGAGGTAGAGATCACCCACCCTGAGTAAGTAGGAGATCGCCCACCCTGAGGTAGAGATCGCCCACCCTGAGGTAGAATCGCCCACCCTGAGGTAGAGAGTCGCCCACCCTGAGGTAGAGATCGCCCACCCTGAGGTAGAATCGCCCACCCTGAGGTAGAGATCGCCCACCCTGAGGTAGAGATCGCCCCACCCTGAGTGGTAGAGATCGACCCACCCTGAGGTAGAGATCGCCCACCTGAGGTAGAGATCGCCCACCTGAGTAGAGATCGCCACCCTGAGGTAGATCGCCCAGCCCTGAGGTAGAGATCGCCCACCCTGAGGTAGAGATCGCCCACCCTGAGGTAGAGATCGCCCACCCTGAGGTAGAGAATGCCCCACCCGAGGTGAATCGCCACTGAGTAGAGATCGCCCACCCTGAGGTACCCTGAGTAGAGATCGCCCACCCCTGAGGTAGAGATCGCCCACCCTGAGGTAGAGATCGCCCACCCGAGGTAGAGATCGCCCACCCTGAGGTAGAGATCGCCCACCCTGAGGTAGAGATCGCCCACCCTGAGGTAGAGATCGCCCACCCTGAGGTAGAGATCGCCCACCCTGCACCTGGGTAGAGATCCCCACCCTGCACCTGAGGTAGAGATACCCACCTGAGGTAGATATGCCCCACCTGACCCTGAGGTAGAGATCGCCCACCCTGAGTAGAGATGCCCCGCACCCCTGAGGTAGAGATCGCCCACCCTGAGGTAAGATGCCACCTGGGTAGAGATCGCCCACCTAGTAGAGATGCCCACCCTGAGGTAGAGATGTGCCCACCTATTGCCACCTGAGGTAGAGATTGCCCACCCTGAGGTAGAGATTGCCACCCTGAGGTAGAGATTGCCCACCTGAGGTACCCTGTGAGGTAGAGATCGCCCACCCTGAGGTAGAGATCGCCCACCCTGAGGTAGAGATCGCCCACCCTGAGGTAGAGATCGCCCACCTGAGGTAGAGATCGCCCACCCTGAGGTAGAGATCGCCCCACCTGAGGTAGAGATCGCCACCTGCACCCTGAGGTAGAGATCACCCACCTGCACCTGAGGTAAGATCACCCCCTGGTAGATATGCCCACCCTGCACCTGAGGTAGATGATCGCCACCCTGAGGTAGAGATCGCCACCCGCACCTGAGGTAGAGATCGCCCACCCTGAGTAGAGATCGCCACCCTGAGTAGAGATGCCCACCCTGAGGTAGAGTCGCCCACCCTGAGGTAGAGACGCCTACCCTGAGGTGAGATTGCCCACCCTGAGGTAAGCCCCCCTGAGGTAGAGAGTCCCACCCTGAGGTAGAGTAGAGATTGCCCACCTGAGGTAGAGATTGCCCACCCTGAGGTAGAGATCGCCCACCCTGAGGTGAGATTGCCCACCCGTCCCCCAACCCGAGGGGAAATATTGCAATAATTTCCAATTGTAAACAGATTTATTTCTTTATGTAACTGGACATTACTCCTGGTGCCTTTCTTTTAAGGTCTATTAAGGGCTAGGCCATACTAGCGCGTTTCTCACACGCTTACATTAAGTCAGAAATGCTGCCAGGCTGGCACATGTAAGTGGCCACACTATTTGCACTGCGATCTGGTCTCAGAGCACATGTGATCATACAATACAATAATGGTGTACAAGCCGCATTGCACATTGTGTTTGCACATTCCATGCGCATTGTGGCAGCCAATGTCCTGTATACTCTGACATTTAAAGTCAATAAAAAATATCTGATTGGCCCCTAGCCTTTTCCAAGTAGCTAGGTAATTTGACCAGTTGTACAAATCATAACAATTATTTAGGAAATGCATTTCATGTAGGAGGCCACGATGCCATTTCAGTTCCAAGCTGTATGGCTGGCCATACACAGTTAGGTTTTTTGGTAAATCTGATCACACATGTATGAACAGAGACAGTGTTTGCTATGATCTAAATATTATCTGGTAATATGTTAACATACATCTTATCTGATTGGCCATACAGGTAACTATGGTATGTGATTGGTTCCTTATTAATTAGACTCCCACTTTGAGCACAGTGATGACCAATGGTATCAGGTTGGTATACAGATGGGTATGCCTATTATTGTGTGCTAGTGTATGCCCAGCTTAATTGGGTAGGAAATTCAATGTGATAACATCTGCTAAGTACGGAATGTTTAATATTTCCAACAGTCTATAAATCTTTCACTACTGCAAGTCGTGTCCTTAACCCCCTGTCCCCCTAGTACGAGTGACCCAGAATGGTTTGTTACAAGCTCCACTCTCTTTACTAACATTTTGAATATCTAGGTAGGGCTGTGCTAGTAGTTAGTGAGAGAAAGAAGCAACTAAAAGGGGCTCAAATACATGTAACAATACCAACCCTAAGATCTGGTTTTGGTCCAATTAAGACTTCTAATGTGTGCAATAGGAAAGGAAAAATATCTAACGATTTGGAGATGATCACAAAGCCAGTTGTGATCCTACTATCCACGTATCGTATGGGTGCATTGTGCAAGGCATGTTGGGAGTTTTAGTTTCCAAACTCTGTAGGCAAAGGATTGAACTCATTGCTATTATGGTCAACATGTTTCCTTCCCCCCCTATGCTGGCCATTAATTAGCTCCACAAAACATTGATTTAAATTGGGTGGTTGGGTAGTGTGAACCAGGGAGACCGTAGTAAGGGTTATAAGGATAAACTCACTTGCTGCTGGATTTACAGGATTTTTGTTTTCGAATATCAATCTATGGAGACAGAGATGAAATGGAAATATACGCTTAGTTCTCCTTCAATTCTAAATGTCATAACTGTCCTATGGTAATTACCTTAGGCTCCTTCAATTCTAAATGTCATAACTTGTCCTATGGTAAAATACCTTAGTTCTCCCTTCAATTCTAAATGTCATAACTTGTTCCTGTGGTAAATATACCTTAGTTCTCCTTCAATTCTAAATTCATAAAACTTGTCCTATGGTAAATATACCTTAGTTCTCCTTCAATTACTAAATGTCATAACTTGTCCTGTGGTAATATACTTAGTTCTCCTTCAAATTCTAATGTCATAACTTTCCTATGGTAAATATACCTTAGTTCTCCTTCAATTCTAAATGTCATAATTGTCCTGTGGTAAATATACCTAGGTCTCCTTAACATTAAATGTCATAACTTGTCTTGTGGTAAATATACTTAGTTTCCTTCAATTCTAAATGTCATAACTTGTCTTATGGTAAATATACTGGTGCTCCTTCAATTCTAAATGTCAAACTTGTCATGGTAAATATACCTTAGATTCTCCCTTCAATTCTAAAGTTCATAACTTGTCTTATGGTAAATCCCATAATATACTCGAGTATAAATCGACCCGCGTAGTTAAACCGAGGTAACCTATTTTTACCAAAAAAGGATAAACAATGACTCGGTATAAAACGAGGGAATGCCTTTACTCAGTGTCCCCAACCCCCCACCACCCTCCACTGTACAGACTTACGGTATTACCGGTAGCCCACCCTAAACCCACCCTAAATAAGAGGTTCCTTACTGTAGGTGGACAGGCTTGGCTGGTAGGCTGGAGGCTGAGCCGAAGGCTTGAGGCTCTGCTGGATTGTACTGCATGTCGGTGCAGTCAGGATCGTGGTGGCGTCCGCGTCCCGTCTTTACTATATGGGGGTCAGAGGGCCCTTTACTATATGGGGGTCAGATGGACCTTTACTATATGGGGGGCAGAGGGACCTTTACTATATGGGGGGCAGAGGGACCTTTACTATATGGGGTTCAGGAGAATTGTAAATGATGGCAGCTTAATTAAAAGTTTAGTAAACCTTACCACTCCACATGTTTAGAAACTGAAACTCAGATTCAAAGCATGCTGGGAGTTGTAGTTTCCAAACATCTGGAGAGCCAATGAATTGGGGGTTACTGGATTTGGCTATTACTGTATGGGATTCATGTATGGGAAATCTTCTGTCCATTTAAAGGGCAACTAATTTCTACCCTCGGCTTATACTGGAGTCAATCAGTTTTTACAAATTTATCAGGTAAAAATAGGTACCTCGACTTGTACTCGGATCGACTTATACTCGAGTATATACGGTATATATACAGTGTTTAAATATCACCAATAGGCATTTAGGACCCCGGTGCCACTACATGTATATATACAGTGTTTAAATATCACCCATAGGCATTTAGGACCCCGGTGCCACTTCATGTATATATACAGTGTTTAAATATCACCTACAGGCATTTAGGACCCCTACGCCACTACATGTATATATACAGTGTTTAAATATCACCTATAGGCATTTAGGACCCCTACGCCACTACATGTATATATACAGTGTTTAAATATCACCTATAGGCATTTAGGACCCCTGTGCCTCTACATGTATATATACAGTGTTTAAATATCACCTATAGGCATTTAGGACCCCTACGCCTCTACATGTATATAAACAGTGTTTAAATATCACCTATAGGCATTTAGGACCCCGGTGCCACTACATGTATATATACAGTGTTTAAATATCACCTATAGGCATTTAGCCCCCCTGTGCCATTATATGTAATTATACAGTGTATAAATATCACCTATAGGCATTTAGGACCCCTGTTTGTGTATTCACAGAGTTTAAAGCTGAACTAAACTAAATGTATGTTGAAAAAACAAGTTCTCCGTTTTGTGCTAATGCGAAGCCCCTGCATTCATTTATTGTTTTGTCTAATCCCCTCCGGGAAAACTTGGCAATCTACTATATGGCTCTAGTTCTTACCCAACTCTACTGTAGCCTTTGTAATGAGGGCTTTTAAAGAGATTAATTTCTTAGCCTTTCCCATTAAAGGAAAATTACAATAACAATTTATCGGTGGTTACACGTTACAGGCCAACTATGGAGAATAAGGGGGGAAAAAACAAAGGATTTTGTTCTGCAGCGAGAAATTAATTTCTAACGATCATGTCTGGTATGGAAAAGTAAATAATGGATAAGGACCAATGGTAACATTATGAACACGATATAACGAATGTTAACACGCCATACATAATCGCTTAGCAGAACAGCATCATGGGGAAAAGCTGCGTGCGAGAGGAGACACTTAAGCTGCAGACACAGTCTTGGCAACCACTGCAACCTTAGTTTAGTTGCCCATTACATAGGGAGTCACCCGAAAGGATGTGTCATTAGAGACTTAATAATGTTCATCGGCTCCAGCCTCTTAAAATTGATTTCTCACAGATAAATTTCTAGGCACAATGGCTGCCTGGCTCCTGGTATTTGTCAAGCCCTGCCTCAAAGGGAAACTATGCCAAAAAACTGTTTTAACATGGAAAATTCCATTTTCCATGGAGGTAGGAAAGCCTATTCCTACTGTGGCTACTAGCAGGAGCACCTAGCTGTCAATTTTCTGCATGATAACATCTCCTAGTGTTAGATTGTCACACTCAAAGAGCAGGGAGTAGTGAGACGCCAGCCACTGCAGGAGCAGAAATTTGACAGCCCACTGCTTCTGTTAGCAGCTACCCAGTGAGCAAGGTATAGAACTTTCCTACTTCCTTTTTTGAATGTAAAGAATATAGGGGCATAGTTGCCTTTTAATCATTTCCTACCCTCTCCTAGCTAGACAGACATACTCATATTCATACAGAGGTGCCATCCAAGTAAACACAAGTAATGTACAAAATATTAAAAAACGGAGATTCAATAAAAGTTCTTAATATTAAAAATGCTGCTAATTTTGCACAATCAGATGTTGGCTTTAAAATGTTAAATAAGATTTGATTGGTTGGGACAAAAATTAGAGCCATTTTTAACGTTAAGAACTTTTATTGAATCTCCCTGCAAGTGTTTTTAGCCCATAGTAAGCTATATACCTATCCTCACACATATCACATATTATCAGACCCATTTAATCAGTGGTCCGTGCAATGCAGACGGAATAACCCAGTAAGGTGGGTGCTTTATGTAAAGGAAATCATCTGCACCATAAAGAGATATTGCAATGGAATATTCAATGTGTATCTAGAGAGAGAAAAGCCCCAAGCTAAATGTCTAATGAGGAATAACACAGCTTTGGATACAGGAGTTATCCTGGAAATGTAACGTTACTCCAAAATAAATGAATGAAATAACCAATCCGTCTGCGTTGGTAATATTAGTGCCTCGGAGCTGCGTTGTTGGGCCCAGGGATGCAGGGGTTAATTCCTTGAATGTGTTGTACCTGACCTGCTTTAAGTAAGAGCCTGAAGGGAGAGTCTGAATTCCAACCTGAGACAGGGACAGCCCAAAGGCAACAAGGTTACACAGCTATTGTTCCTGCCATTGATTTAACAGATGAAAGGCTGCATTCACATGCAAGGTTTCAAAGAATGCGACCTGCTGTAAATTTTCCTTTTTTTACAAGTTTCCTAAAATTGCCTCTCATAAATAAACTGGGTATCCACATACCGAGATAACAGACCAATCCAGTGACTATTAACATCCATGTGTGTGGAGAATATACCGGCTAATTCTGCAAGTCGGTCGTTCTATCCAATAGAATCTGTGGAAACTCATTTTATTCGACTTTATGCAAAAGAAAAGCTCAAAAGGACAACTCCACTTTAATAAAAAAAAAATCAACATGAAAAGTACCTGGGGCAGGCAGGCAGGTAGGATTGATTATTCCTACCTCCTAATATTTCGTTCAGGAGCACCAGCATAGATACCGTATATACTCGAGTATAAGCCAAGGTTTTTAGGTTTAAAAATCAACCTGAAAACCATGCCTCGGCTTATACTCGAGTCAAGAGAAAACTTACCTTAATTCCAGATGCAGCCGTGAGTCAGGAAGGAAAGCTGGCAGTTCCCAGTAGTTCTTTGCGGGTGCGTGATGATGTCATTGCGCATGCTGGCGCGATGACTTCATCGCACAGCCGCGAAGCAGTACTGGGAACTGCCGGCTCTGCACAGAGCGAGCGGCAGCCGGCGGAGAGATGAAGACTGGAGAGATGAAGACTGGCCAGGAACTGTAAGTGAACTGAGGGGGCTCTAGGGTGGGGGACAGTATGCCATACAGTAACACCCAATACCTTTCTACTATAGGTGCAACTCCCAGCAACAAAAGCATGCTGGAAGTTGTAGTTTCCAAACATCTACAGTGGAAAGGTATTAGGGTTACTGTATGGGATTACTGTACATTTAAAGGGCAACTATCTACCCTCGGCTTATACTCGAGTCAATCATGGGTTACTGATTTTGGAGGCAAAACTGGGTACCTCGGCTTATACTCGAGTCGGCTTATACTCGAGTATATACGGTAGTTTTTATCTACCAGGTGTATTAAAAATGGGGCTGAAGCCAGGAGGAGGCCTGGCAGGAAAAGTTTTCTACGTGCTGCCACCCCTCACCGAAACGATATAGGAAGGAAGGAATGGTAATTCCTATATCCCTGCCCCAGGTACATTTTAACGTATATGCACTATAGTTCTCTTTTAATGTTTAATCATTTTTCTTTAATACTCAAATTATCCGAGGATCTGCCCTTGAACAGGTCTTATGTATTACTTTATAAGGAAATAACATTCTATTCTATGGCAATAAAATGACTATTCTGCAACCGAGCAATATTCATGAACCAAATTATACGCCCAGGAAACTGTCTGCAGATTAATCAGCCCTTCCCAGTATACATGAGATTTTAATCACATACAAACCAAGGTGTGACTACACATATATTAATAGATCTGCCAGGAGAGAACCCATGGCCTATTCTAAAGGATTTGCAGGCGCTATATTTTTTTAAAGCTATAAACATTTAAACCCGATACTTCAGGCCCTTAATTCAGTGCTTAGTTATGTGTTGAAGAGCCTTCATTTAGAACAAATTTACTTTTCACAGCTATTTAGTTCACCTTTTAAATATAGGACCTGAAAGGACAAGAAAGGTGATAGAGTCAGAAGGTTCTGTAAATAGAATTTACTGACTTTAGCCACAGTAAAATCACTTAAAGGGATACGGACTAGTTTAACCTTTCAGGCCTCCCTCATTCTAAAATATAGTATTAAGAGTCTCTCAGCGTAGGAGATGGCAATTTTCCATGGCAGAGCATTAATGAATGAGTGATAAAAGGGCATATCCACCCCCAGCACTAAAAGCTATACTTACTTAAACCCCCACCCCCACCCCCATACCCACAGTCCCTAAAGCTCCTTATACTTACCTCTCTCTGTCAATGCTGGTCTTCGCGGTCCTAGTCTCCTCTGCAAGCTCAATGAGCTCATACCGGGTTCATGCAGTGGCAGAGGAGCGAAACCAGTGTGCAGCCATAATGACAGAACTGCGACTGATGGCTTCAACAAGAAGAAAGCATGCATCGGAAGATAGAAGCAAATGTACGGCTAGGTACACACTGTGCAATTTTTCGTCCTGATCGGCCGTTCGCCACTAGTAAATGGTCGGGCCGAATCACTCTCGTCCATGATTTTCCGACATACCAAGAACAGTCGCAGCCACCCGCAACTACACTTTCCAATTTTTCAGGCCTATGACAATATTGGTCAGCCCGAAAAATGTTATGGTTTGTACCCCGCGTACTGGGAATGGTAAGTACTGGTTTTAAAGGTGGAGGAAGAGATGCCCTTTAAGGTGACCACACCGATTGTACGATCAATTATGGCCAGCATGTCCGATAAAGAAAAACAAAATCCCCAACCTCATATGATCATCCAAGGATACTGGGAAATTGTACCATATTGTACGGGTTGTTTAAATGTCAATTAACTGGCCATTCTCTTTTGCTAGTTAAGAAAAATAGGTTATATATATCTGTTGTATTCAATTAGATCAACTGGACTTGAAATGTAGTTCTTGAAGACGTTTCGCTAGTCATCCGACTGGCTTTCTCAATTCAGAATGACTTGTACAAGAATCTGTGGCAATTATGTACCCTGGAAAATCCCAATTAGCATATCACAGCCAGGTGTTAAGGGTGTGATTGGATAGTGGCTAAGAGGTGTTATAGGAACGCCCAGAGTAAGGGTGTAAAACAGCATTGTACATGGCAGACAGTTGGTGTCGAACCCCCCCACCTCTATTTAGGCTTGGTTTCTTTATTTTCACATAAATGGCCTCCTTAACACCTCTCTTGAACCAGTCACGTTCCTTCGCCAGTATATTAACATTACAATCTTCAAAGGTATGTCCTTTATCCTTAAGATGCAGATACACGGCTGAGTCCTGACCCGAGGAATTGGCTCTTCTGTGCTGGGCCATACGTTGATGCAGTTGCTGTTTGGTCTCCCCCACATACAAATCAGAGCATTCTTCACTGCACTGCACTGCATATATGATGTCGCTTTTCTTGTGTTTAGGTATTGGGTCTTTCGGATGTACCAATTGCTGCCTCAGATTCTTGTACAAGTCATTCTGAATTGAGAAAGCCAGTCGGATGACTAGCGAAACGTCTTCAAGAACTACATTTCAAGTCCAGTTGATCTAATTGAATACAACAGATATACCATGACCTGGATGAATGAGAACCTTCACAAGCATAGGTTATATATAAAATAAACAGTTAACACACGATGGCTGCCATATGGCTGTATTTAAAAAAGCTCATGATGTTTATGTTAAGCCAAATGGGTAATAGCAGCTGTCACACAGGTGGGTAAATGGTAACTGCCTATTGGTTGATAGGCCAGGAAACACAGCAAACCAGGCACCACATACCCATATACATGATGATAAATCCACATTATTATGCATCACATTCAATCTTTCAGGATACTGCAACAAGTGAAGCAGATATGGATATAAAATGATAGAATGAAAGGTGCTCCCATTATTACTGTGAATTCTACAGAGGAAAAAGCAGAAAACCATCAGTACTCAATCCTGGGGAAAGGTGGGCAGGATAAATCACAGGTCACCTACAAACACAACAAAGAAAACACAAATACATCCAATGGAATCCCATTCAAAAGATCAAAAGGAAAACCCATCAGGTCAAGAAAGAAATTCCCAGTTCTTCCCAGTGGAAATAATGTTATCATGTAAAGACACATACCGCAAGAATCTCCACACACACCCCACACCAACACCATCCTCCAACAGCAAATGCTCACGGGAAACCCATTTCCTTAACTGCTAGAAGGCAAAACTAGGTCAACCACTTCTAGGCTGTTCCATTACCTTAGTAGCAATATGAATGAAGGAATGTCCGTCTTTATGAATTGATCTACAATCAATGTGTCTTTCACACTTCTTAGCATTCTCTTTATGTCAACCACAAAATAACATTATTAAAACTCAACTCCCTAACCTAATCTAGTATCCTGATGGGAAGAGGATACTAGATTAGATCAGCGCTAGGTTGGAGCGAGCTATAGGTCACAGCGAATAAGAAAGCCCTATGGCAACTTTGCCCTGGCTATTAATCTTCAGCAACCAATCAGATGTTTTCTAAGGCTGGGTACACACCAGCAGGTATTTTCAGCCGTGGATCGGTCGGCCGAAAATATCTGCTGGTGTGGGGCGGACAACCAAGGCTGACCTCGATCGTCCGTTCTTCCGGATCAGACATGACGGTAAATCCTGATCGATCGTGTGGTTCCCTATGAGACCCCTCGATCGATCGTTCGAACTTTCGGCCACAGCCACTATTGCCGCAACCGACGGACATTTGTCCCGGACGCGCGCTCGCTTGGGACAAATAGTCCATTCGTGTGTACCCAGATTAACTGAAAGTAGAATCCTAACATCCGATTGGTTGCTGCAAATTAATAGCACAATGGCCATCTTTTAATGTTCCACTTGATATACCTTGTTAATTATACTTCAGGAGAAACTCTGTAATGCTTTCCTTCAACAAAAGATAAAATATGGAAACATCCAGAATTGCAACACTAAAAATGACAAGCTTATTTTGTATATGACAGGGTAAATAATAGGAGGAACGCTCCAGAAGTATTTATGCAATACACAAAACAGAGCTTGGGAATAATATTGTGTTCTGCACAAAAAGTGCCATCAAGTTCAGGAGCATTTTATTTAAATAAAGCTATTTGTATTCAAAAATCTGTCTTTAGAAAGTGCAGGTCTAAAGTTTCAGTTATAACAAGAATAAAATGGGAAAGAAATATGGCAACAGTAAAATTGGGTTTGTGTTATTGTTTTTTTAAAGGAGAACTAATGTCTAAAACCTTTTATCCTGATTAATAGCTCAGAAACTGCTGATTAAAATTATCAATGACTTTTTTTCTAACAAGTTCTTAACCCAAAGTGCAACAATGTAATAAGTAACTCATGTACTTCCTTAACCCCCAGCCCCCACCAGTCTGTGTGGCTGCACTTATATTTAACAGTCAGTGTGGGCACCTATATTTACCAGTGGAGGGCTGACCTAACCCTTCGGCTGAACTGGAGGGCTGACCTAACACTTCGGCTGAGCTGGAGGGCTGACCTAACACTTCGGCTGAGCTGGAGGGCTGACCTAACCCTTCGGCTGAACTGGAGGGCTGACCTAACCCTTCGGCTGAACTGGAGGGCTGACCTAACACTTCGGCTGAGCTGGAGGGCTGACCTAACACTTCGGCTGAGCTGGAGGGCTGACCTAACCCTTCGGCTGAACTGGAGGGCTGACCTAACCCTTCGGCTGAACTGGAGGGCTGACCTAGCCCTTTGGCCGAACTGGAGGGCTGATCTAACCCTTCTGCTGAACTGGAGGGCTGACCTAGCACCAGCTGCTGAACAGAAGGGCTGACCTAACACTGGATTACAAGTTCAGCAGCCAGTGTTAAGTCTGTTCTACAATTTAGCAAACTTAAGGTATAGGTATAAACTAAACTATAGGGCGACGATAATGACCGTTCCCTTGTAAGGACCAATCTAAAGATCGTTCCTGTCTATCGCGCCATTGCACAATTCACAATCAGAATGTGTATGGGAACTTTTACAGCTTTCTCTAGCTTTCAAAACATTATCTGCCTGTAACAGTAGCTCAATAAGAGCTGGAGGTCATATTGCTAGGCATCCCTTATTTACATAGGTTAGAGAAGATAAACCTTACCTTCATTGCCTAGGGCTCAGTCTTCTCTATCTTCCACATTGAGTGCAGAGGAATTGATTAGTTTCCTCCAATAGTGTGAGTTTAGCTACCAAATGGGAAAAGGAAAGTGTTTGATTTGTTGATTTGGGAACTGGATTTGCTTCGTTTCCACGCTCAGAGATTTATTAGATCGGAATGTATGCAGGCAAGGCCTGTCAAATCTCATTACTAGCTTTCATTAGGCAAATCAATAGGACTGACCAATAACTGGCTTGACTTGGGATCTCAATCAGAAAATCCTGAAGTTTTAAAGCATATTTAAAGTGAGCATAATCAAGCCTACAATTCCCTGGGAAGTAGGACTTTCAAGTTTATGGGGCCGATGCCAAATAAAGATTTGCCCAGCAAAAAGGTGTTACCAGCTGCAAAGGAGTTTGGGTAGAAAGCCACAATCACTTCAATTATTAGGTATAATTAGTAATAGCATTCTTAAAGGGCATGTCCACCCCCAAAACTATAATTCCCCCCACCACTGGCCCCACTCTGTAGTAAATAAAAACCCTTACCTTACATACCAGCTCCAAATGGTTCTCCTGTAGTCGTCCCCCCCCCCACAAAGTAAAAAAAACTGCCCACCAGGAGGATAGCACAGTCCATATAGGACTCTGCCTCCTGTCTCCCCTCTGGAAGAATTTTGCCATTTGCAGAAGAGCTCTCCTACCTCTCCCTCCCATTTTGGACTCCCACCCCCTAGCTCAAAACCAATTTTATATAGTGTAGGGCTTCTTTTCAATTTCTTATATAGTTTAGGGCTTAGTCCCCCAGCCCCAACTGCTATATTTTTAATGTAAGAAACTTCCCTGATCCTTACTTACCTTCCCTCTTTCCTCCGCCGTTCAGATCTACTGGCAGCCGCGTCCGTTATTGGCTGCCTCTCAGCCAATCACAGACACGGCTGATGGTCCCGCCCCTCTGCTTGCATTTGGGAGGTTGAAATGTTTGTCTGTGCCTATTGTTATCTAACTGCAGTAGGCTAAAGCTGGAAACACCTTCCAATCCTTCTTCCTGACCGGCGAACATTTGAAACTTCCGACTGGTCGGCAAGGAGGAAGGACTGTCGGTCATGGCAAAAGCAGCCTCGTCCAACAGTTAGCCACGACCGAGCGTATGGTCCATAGAGCACTGCACAATCAGCTGGGGTTTTTCGTGCGTTTGACAGAACAAACGGTCGGCGGTCAGCCGCAAGAAGAACCCATACAATAATTTGGCCCAACCAAAATACTGAAATGATGGTCGGTCAGAGCGAATTATTGTATGGTGTGTACCCAACTAACATCTGATTAGTTGCTGCAGATCAATAGCACAGGCAAACCTTTTCGATCATGACCACAACAGCTACCATCCTGACGCTTGAATGGTATGACCCATAACACGGGCTGCATCGGTCTCAGGAGCTATCCAATAGGAATTCACTTTCAACAGGCTCTCCACATGACATAAGTCCCAAATACAAAAACGTGTCCAGGTAGGTGAAAGATGGATCCTGAGATAGTGACAGACATTATAATCCAAATGGCGCAGTTTGGCACAACAGACTTCAAAAGGCCGATCTGGTGAATCCGAACAAGAACAGCAAATAACAAGATTTATAAAGCGATTTTCTCCTATAGGACTCAAAGCACATGACACATCTCAGATTAATAATCTGTCACAAAGGGAATGGAAGATTAAATAGATAACTTCAATCTGGATTTAAACCCCTCCAGGGATGGATTGGATTGGGTAGACAGTTCCATAGTGCGGGGGCTGCATTTTAATTTTGGAAATACATTTTTGGAAAGCATTCTCCATTTTAATTGGCAGCCACTGTAGAGATTAAGTGATGGGGCGATGGCATTTGTTTTTTTTGTTTGTTTAAATAGTGTGGCAGCATGATTCTATACTGATTGTAGGTGGTGCAAGTCCATGGCAATGAGTATTAGAAGCAAGGGTCATGTTATTACACTTCCACTAATGCACTGTGGATCAGGCGCTCATATAATGCTGCATCAACTATGTCATAATCTGAAAAACCGATTAAAGGGATCAAGCAATGGTGAGTCTTCCTCTCCCATCAGATCCCTCATGTGCATGTAAAATAATGAATAGAAGAATGTCAGACTTGTATAGCGAACTCACTACACAACTCTACGCATGCAAGACACAGTAGAGAACAAGTTGAATTCCCAGGCCATCCACAGTAATGAAATATGGGTGCAGGGAATCCAAGCTTGTCCAGTGATGATAGTTCCCTTTAGAACTTGCATTGGAGCAGGTCTGGGTTTCTGTTTTCTTCATTCACTTCTCTGTGAAAGGATCAGTTGTACTAAGGAATAATGAAGGATTGTTCCTAAAGAAAATCCTCCAGCCTTTCACAGTGCACCCTGCACATAGGCAGAGGCCTCCTGAAAGGTATCGTTACCCATTATTACCTTAACCAAAAGAGATATATTGCTGGCAATACGGCAAGACATATCAACAGCAATTAAAAGGAGAAGTAAACCCAGAAGCAAACGTTTTATGAGTAATAATAAAGTCTTCAATTACCAGTCTCCTTACAGAGCGCACTTGTCAGGAATGTTCACTACAACAGAACCACATTGGTATTAGCAGTACACAACGCCTATGGTCAACACACTTGGTTGTCCCTATACCGTGTGGAATGAAAGGAATCCCTTTAATATGAATGGGGTTAAGCAATCATTCACACAAGAAAAAAAAATGGAATGGGTTTAAGGGGAATTCACAACTGCTGATTAAAGCAACAAATCACTTGCATTTCAATGTAATTCCTAAGCAAAATGATTACATTTTCTATTGGAGATTTTCAATTTCTTCTGAGCTCAGTGAGATTAGACATGCTCAGTCTCAGTCTGGGGAAACTGAACGTAACCAGAGGGAATTTTGAAGTAGAGTTATTGAATTTAAAAGCGCATCTTTGTAACAAAAAAATGGTAAATTTTCAGTAACCTGCCCCATGCAGTCAATCAAGCCTGTAATAAGATATCATAGCCAATGATTGACTGTTGTTTCACCTGCTGCTTCCACTGCACATGCTCAAGCTTATTGAGCAAGAGGGAGGAGGCAGATACCTTTGCCAGAAAGGAATAGAATGTACCATTAAATATCTGGTTACAAACATATGTAATAAACTGGTAAAAATAGCAGCTCAGGTTGTGGGCAGATAATGGACAAGTAGTCAGTTGTCTGGCTACTTGTCTAACTATTTGCCCTTTAACAGGTACATTTTTAGTTAGGTATTGCACAGTAAGACAAGTGGTACAAACTTTTACTCTTCAGGTTACAGATTAAGGGGGAAAAGTGTAATTGGAGGACTCCTGCCCTCTCTCTGTATGGACCCTGGCCTATGGAAATACCTACTTCTTGTACAGTGCATCTTCCATTAATCAGCCCCAGTTTGACATTGGGGATGGGATCAGACTGGGAGCACAAGAATAAAAGTCAATGTCATAGTAAAGGGGATTTAGGCAAAACCAGGGAGGAGGTCCTAGATGTGTAGGTCCTTACTAATGATACCTTTAATGGGAGGTTGGGAGTATAAGGGGAGGTTGGGTATAATTGCCCTTTAAATCCAAGTTGATGGCACCACAATTCGCACCATCCATTTCAGACAGATTGAAAAGCATTTCCTTTGACATCATTTGTCGTTAACAGATAGTGTGGTCACAGACATCACATCTACCAATATAAAATGACTGATTGCCGCCAACTAGATTCTGCATGGCCCAAAATAGCAAGACTAATAAAGTTCGGCAAGTTCATTTCACTGGGATCCACTATTCTTAGTTCAAGGAGTCAGGTTCTTTTTTGGTTTTGTTTTGGTTCATCTAAAAGGGGCAGATTATTTAAAGACAGATTTATTTGTCCTTTCATTATAACAGCAAACAATAACTGCATTACATTGTCTTTCCAACTGGCACTTCCTTCGGAGTATTTCCATTTCCAAGTTTCATTAACAGCTGCTCCCCTTGCTGGCAATGAATGTACACAAAGGTATTTGGAAGCGGCTACAGGATGTGGGTGTTACCAGAGTCCAGGAGACAAACACTTGCAGGGTTATTCAATAAAAGTTCTATTTATTAAACATGGTGGATTTTGCAGTACAGGAGATTTGGTCAATATGGAAGAAGATTCAATAAAAGTTCTTATCATTAAAAATGGTGGCAATTTTGCCCCAACCAATCATATTATTTAACATTTGAAAGCTAACATCTGATTGGTTGGGGCAAAATTGCCACCATTTTTAATGATAAGAACTTTTATTGAATCTTCTTCCATATGGACCAAATCTCCTGTACTGCAAAATCCACCGGGAGGGAAGAGGTTAAAGTTCTCCATATTGATCCAATCTCCCGTACTGCAAAATCTACCAGGAGAGAAGAGGTTAAAATATACCCTCTATAGATGCAATCTCCTGTACTGTAAAATCCATGGGGAGGGAAGAGGTTAAAATATGCACTATTGACCCAAACGTCCATACTGCAAAATCTACCAGCATATAAGAGGTTAACAAACCCTATTGATCCAATTTCTTATTGCAAAATCCACCAGGAGAGAAGAGGTTAAAATATACCCCATTGATCAAATCTTCCGTATTGCAATATATACCAGGAGAGAAGAGGTTAAAGTGCTCCATATTTGATCCAATCTTCTGTACTGCAATATCTACCAGGAGAGAAGGTTAAAATATACCCCATTGATCTAATCTTCCGTACTGCAAAATCAACCAGGAGGGAAGAGGTTAAAGTTCTCCATATTGATCCAATCTCCTGTACTGCAATATTTACCAGGAGGGAAGAGGTTAAAATATACCCGATTGATCTAATCTTCCATACTGCAAAATCAACCAGGCGGGAAGAGGTTAAAGTTCTCCATATTGATCCAATCTCCTGTACTGCAATATCTACCAGGAGGGAAGAGGTTAAAATCCCCCTATTCCATCTGCAATTCCATACTTTACATTTACAAGTAGCAGTTTATAAATCACAGGCAGGAATCTATTTAGGATTAAATAGACAGGCAAACAGCCAAGAAGGTGACACAAGATGCCATATGTGTTTCCCCTGCGAGTGACAGGAAGAGTGTGGAGAGCAGGAAAGGAAACCAGGTCCCTTCTCTAGACAAGGCAGCTAAGAATATTCTCAATGAAACTCACATCCTGAGCGAGGTAAAAGTATCTAGTTGACTCAGGTCAACTATGCAAGTTCTCAGAGACGCCATCAATATTTCCCCCTCGTCCAGTAACAACCAATCAAGTGTCAGGAGTGGTTAAGGGCAAGTCCATCCCACAAAGAACAATTCATATTTATGTCCAGTACCCCCTAACCTCCAAGATCATAATACTTACCGGTAGAACTATTAGCTATTCCTTCTGATCTCCGATAGCTCCTGTAATCATGTACCACTACCTGATCCTCCCAGGTAGCAGCTTATTCCACTGACTAAAATTATAGGTGCACTGGCTACCTGCCTCCTGGGATCTGTACATCCTAGTTAGAGCTCTACAGTATTTAAAGCCTAAAGCTAGGCACACAACATTCAATATTTTGGGGTGACAGACCGTTTGGTCGCGTCTGAAAACCACGCTTGATTTTTCAGCCCTCAAATGACCACATTCGAACTGTCAGCCACGACCACCAGACCTTTGTTTCGTCCGAACAGTCTGTCGGAATGAAGAAATCCTATGGTGTGCACCGAGCTTTAGATTTCTGGTATATTTAGGCTGGGAACACACAGACAGTTCGCTACTACCACTACTGATCCTGCGGTCTACATGAGACTCCACCATCAGCGGTGATTTACAGACGTTTCCGATCGACAGTCTGTCCTATCTGGTTGGCCGACGACAACAATGCAGATTTTTTTGGTCTGACTGATACATAGAAAAATCAGTCAGTTTACCTAAATCATCTGGTGTGCACTCAGCCTTACATTACAGCTGCAGAACATTCTATTGCGTCCCCATCATACTGAAAATGTGACCATTTGCATATCCAAAAGGTACCTCAATAGAACCCAATCCAATCTACAGAGGTCACTCTAAGGAACCGCCTGAATAGAACGCCCCTATTTATATCTCTACGGTTGATCTTCCGTAAATTAAAGTTCCTTCCCTGGAGTACAACAGTTGGCATTTTATTTATATCAACAGGGAGGACCAGATGCCAGGAAATCCTATAGTAACTAGGACAAAGCATTGCGAAGACAGCACGTCCTTAGTGAGAAGACAGTTCTCTTTATAACAAGCATCAAGTCTCCAGAGCATCATTAAAGTCCAGAGATCAACCATGATGGCATTTTGTCACAAATCTAGTCCAACATCCTCCCCATTCCATATAACTGACAGGCTCCCCTGGAACAGAGCTGGCAAACTGGAAACAGAGCAGAAAGACTCATAACCTTCCCATCAAGGAACTTTCTTCTTCCATTTATTTTTATATGAGGGGTGTTGCGTTCTTTCAAATTTCAAGGGCCCTTTATTTTAGATCAACTAGCCCACATCATGAACGGATATTTTTGCTTTTTTAAAGGACAACTAAACTGTAAAAATGTAAAGTTTTAAAATATAAAGTACCCGGGGCAGGTAGGTAGGATTGATTATTCCTACCTTTTGTTGAGGTGCACCAGCTTGTATTGTTTTCATCTGTCAGGTAGTGTACAGGGCTTTACTGAATTAAAGATAGCGCTGAAGCACCAAGGAAGCCTGGAAGAAGCAATTTCATTTATGCATGCAGGTGCTACTCACACAAACAGTACTGGGGGTGAATTAGCAATCCTACCTCCCTGCCCCAGGTAATATAATATGCATAGTTCTCACTGCCAAAGGAAAAATGAGTCCATGTGCTGGCCCAACTGCACCCAAGTGCTGATCATGCCCACCATCACTTTGGCTATGAATTATCCTTCCTGAAATCAAAAGGGAAGTTACAAATATCAGTTCCTAACCCCCCAAATGTTTATCTAACATTTACATTTAGGTGTAAAGAGATCCAGTCGGATGACTAGTGAAAAGGTTTCCAAGAACTAAACTTCAAGTCCAGTCCTTCTAACTGAATACAACAGATACACCATGACCTGGATGAATGAATATTACAGATATACCATGACCTGGATGAATGAATATTACAGATATACCATGACCTGGATGAATGAATATTACGATATACCGTGACCTGGATGAATAATATACAGATATACCATTACCTGGATGAGGACTAGTACAGATATACCATGACCTGGATGAATGAATATTACAGATATACCATGGCCTGGATGAATGAATATTACAGATATAACATGGCCTGGATTAATGAATATTACAGATATACCATGACCTGGATGAATGAATATTACAGATATAACATGACCTGGATGAATGACTATTACAGATATACCATGACCTGGATGAATGAATATTACAGATATACCATGACCTGGATGAATGACTATTACAGATATACCATGAACTGGATGAATGAATATTACAGATATACCATGACCTGGATGAATGAATATTACAGATATACCATGGCCTGGATGAATGAATATTACAGATATAACATGACCTGGATGAATGAATATTACAGATATAACATGACCTGGATGAATGACTATTACAGATATACCATGACCTGGATGAATGAATATTACAGATATACCATGACCTGGATGGATGAATATTACAGATTTACCATGACCTGGATGAATGAATATTACAGATATACCATGATCTGGATGGATGAATATTACAGATATACTATGACCTGGATGGATGAATATTACAGATATACCATGACCTGGATGAATGAATATTACAGATATACCATGACCTGGATGGATGAATTTTACAGATATACCATGACCTGGATGGATGAATATTACAGATATACCATGACCTGGATGAATGAATATTACAGATATACCATGACCTGGATGGATGAATATTACAGATATACCATGACCTGGATGGATGAATTTATTACGATATACCATGACCTGGATGAATGAATATTACAGATATACCATGACCTGGATGAATGAATATTAGAGATATACCATGACCTGGATGAATGAATATTACAGATATACCATGACCTGGATGAATGAATATTACAGATATACCATGACCTGGATGAATAAACCTTCACAAGCATTGGGTATTGACCACTTTTAACGCCGGCAGCTAAACATTTTGTACCTGTTTTACAGGTGGAAAACAAGGTTTGTCTGCCTGCTGGGGTAAAAAGCATTCATTCATATTTTGACATTTGGAAACAGAGGTATTCAGTGAAGTCCCGACATTAACGAGGGTGTGTGAATAACAGGATCGGCATGCACATTACAGGCCTGTGCTCATCCCTTTAACATAGGAGAATTGTCAGCACAAAGAAATGAAACATTAATTAAGCACATAAAGCCTGTGTTGTTTCTTTTATGTGGTTTTGGATTAATTAAAAACTTAAGCGTTCTATGTGCTGATCCCTCTTATGACACTGGTCTATTGTGTAAAAGTATAGGGCATCCTATCCCAGATAGTTACACACACAGGGGCTACAGTGAGCTGAACTGCCGGTCTGTGCTCCTCTGTTAAATGTATCCGAAATGTCTCTCTACACATATTACCGGGAGTCATCTTACAAGATACAACTCTTTTTACATTAAATCCATTTATTAAGCCACCGAACAAATCGTTCTTTGAATTCTCTGCACAAAGCAAGGGGACGAGGGAACAGGAGTTTCCACTGAACAGACCTGGCTCGTTCATGTAATTACATCCATTATTGTATGTGGATAAAAGGCATTGTTTTGTTTGTTATCCAACTCGGTGCTATTTGTAACACAATGACCTTCATTAACTCGCCCACAAACCGCTGAAGAGAAACTGTTCCTACACGTTGCTCGTTTCTTGACATTCAGGACTCAGCAGAATTTGGATGAGTGTTTATACACCCAGAATTATGAACTTGAGATGAAGGTTAATCGTGGGGCCAACAATAGTTTAGTGTATAGGTTCGTGCACACAAGCGATCGTGGGTCCTGACCCGCGAAGCACGATGTGTACGAACGAACGGACATTCGGTCGGGGATCTTTGCCCAACCGACCTGGCGGATCTCTGAACGAACTACTGTTTCGGCCAATAAAGCGCCTACACACAGGCCGATTATCGTCTGAAACGGTCGTTCGTACACATGGTGTGTCGCTGGTCAGACCCGCGATCGCACGTGTGTACGAGCCCAACAGTTTGTAGCACATAGACGAAGACCAAGTGTATGCGCGACCGATCAGGTACCTTGATCATCCGCTGGGTGAGGTCCAACAAAGTGCCTATATACACATCTGAAATGGCCATTTGGACATTGTGCGTCGTAGGAAGGGTGTTCTTAAAGGAGAACTAAAGTTAAATTATAACTATCAATGGGTTCTTTAATTCTTAACTAGCAAATAGCTGCAAGTCTTGCCACGAACAGCATTGCGGAGAAATCTCCTGTAATTCAGCAAGTTTCATGTACTTCCCAATTGCTGAAGGTCTTCCAGGTATTAATTCGCTTTCTAACTGCTCAGCCCTGATAACAGAAATGTCATGGGCAGGTGATGTGTTTCATTAAACTTGTGAAACTATGGGGCATATATAGAAAAGTCTGTTATCTTCGGACTTCAATTACCGCTGCACATGGGCGCGGAAAAATCATTATTACCGCCATATATAAAAAGGCGATCATTATCGCGGTGGGAAGTTATAACGCTGCGATGTGCGACGGTAATTTTAACTCTATGAAGAGTTCAAATCCCGATATACAGGGAAGGGGGCTGAGAGGGGCTGCTGGGTAGGGGTTGCGCCGCAGGTGGTCACATCCGCCAGCAGAGGGAGCAGCGCGTACGCCAACTTGCACCCCCTGCCACTTCCCAGCAGCGAATTGAAACAGCCGAACTTAATGTGAGAATATAGTTACCACCGCTCTATAAATAAGGCGAGCGGTAACTGAATTTGTTGAAAAGCCTATCGCGGCGTTATTAACATTCTGCCGCCGTTTTATAAATCGCAGTAATTCCGATTTTGGCAAAAATTTTTGGAAACCTGGTGGCATAGGCTTTTAGAAATATGCCCCTATGTATCTGGGTCTGGGACATACATCTGTTTCACAAGTGAGAAATCCTGCCGTTTTTTACAGGTTGTTTACATTTCTTTAGTCCTCCTTTAAACAACCAAAATAAGTTTGTTAAAATAACTTCTATATTTTCCATCGAGGTATTAAAGGGACACTATACTGAAAAAATGACTTTGCCTCATTTTAATCTATAACTGAATACATGTAAGTACCACTTACTTTGATTTGCGTGTGTTGCTGCATGCTTTCAATCCAGCACACATTTTGTTTAGGAGCAGTATCCCACCTCCCTCTTTTAACCACTCCCACTTTCATCCGACCTGACTTTTCCCCCCACAAACCAACTGACAAGCCTGCACACAGCACACAGCATTCCAACAGTCAAAACAATTTTTTGATATAGATTAGCCCTACCTTCATTTTTTTTTTTTTAAACTTTCTATAGATCTACTAGAGCAGCTGTCAGCACTTCAGAATGTCTACTTGTCTCCTTCTCTAATGTAGACCAATGCCCATGTAAGAGAAGTGAGGAGCTGTGCAAGACTGAATGCCGTAAGCTGCATCGGATGTGCAGCTGACAGCTGTTCCATAGGAGGTTGGAGTAATGTCTCCTACACAATTATAGAAGCAATTTTTTATAAACATTTTGGTATGGAACCCTTAAGAAGCCAGCATCTGTCTGGCTTCTTAAGGGCTGGACAAAACAATACATTTCCCTTATACGCTAAAAAATATAATTGAAAACATTAAATGTTGCACATATTATTACTGCAAATAACTACGGTAATGTGTTTTTTTAAGCCATGAAAACTTAGGTGTTCAAGGTCAAAGGAACCAGCTGGTACAACATTCTGATGAATGGCTGAACCAGTAAACACAAAAGACAGGACCAATCATTCTATCAGTAGAAATCCTACAGAATAGGGATTGAAAATTTAAACAAAAAAAGTTCTGCATAATTGAAGCGGATTACGTAATGGGCTTTGGTACAGTACATTTAGATCCTATTAGAGGTTCAAACTCCTGTTCTAGGAATAAAACGTGTTAGAATGCTGGGAGCTTTACCTGCAAAACAGGTGGGCACACAAGGTTGTCTGTCTGCTGACTTTAAAAGGTTTAATTCATATTTCCCTCTACACCAACAACAAAAAAATAATGCAACATGAACAGTAAAGGGGGGAAAAGAAAATGTGTATATATGAATTATTAGCTCAGTTGCTGTGATACCTGGGTAATCCCCTTTCCCTAACTGTACTGCCTGTACAGTCATTCAAAGAATTGGTTTGCCACGGCTCTGTGCTGAAATCAATTTTTCAGACAAGAGATATATTTTCATAATGGGAGCTCCATGTAAACATTACTATTTATATTTACTATAGTTCCCCTTTTAATTTCCCTAATTTACAGCCCACATTGCAGGGGCGGAACTTACCAGGGGAACAGACTCTGCAGTCATAGGGGGGCCAAATCTTATTTTCCCCATGACAGATACAGCCTCCTCCCAGAACACCACTGTAGATTAGGCAGGGAGAGGGGTCCCATCATGGTTATGCAGAGGGGCTCGGTGATTCCTAGTTATACCACTGCCACATTGTATCATTATGATGCAATATTGTTTGCACATTCCACGTGAGTTCATTTGAAAGTCATAGCTAATGATTTTAATACAGTTCAGTGAGCCGAAAAGAAAATCAAAGAAGGGGAATAACAGAATTAACAAAATAAATAACATTTTCCCTAGTTATGGTTTTAAATGAAGTTTGACTTTACAATAGGGTCAAGTTTTTAGCGCTGTATATTACCAGCAAAATAGAATTATCAAATGGAGAATTAGACTCGATCAGTAACAGACTGCTTTCTGGCTCCTCCCCCTTCTTCAATGTTAGAAATGGGAGAATTGTCAGTGACAATAACTGTTGGAGGAGCCTGAAAGTAATCATTTACTGCAGGAGTATTATTCTCCTTTAAGTGGCCATTTTACAATAATGTGTTTCCAAAGAATAATTTGTTACATATTTGTGACAAATGGGAATGTCACTTTGTCATTTTAACTGTAATCCTGTGCATTATACTGTTGCCTCTTCTAGATAAAGGCTCATTCTGATGGATGTACACTACACTTTTCCATAAAGGGTTAAGATAGGATGTCTCCAATTTCTTGTAAATATAAGATCTGGTGTGGTAGATGATCACCTGGCTGGGGGTGTTTTATTTTCCTTTGTAGTAGGATTAAAGCACGAGTTCTTATGTTAAGACTGCCGTGTTCATTTAGCCTGAAAGCCTCAGTGTAACAAACCAATCATTGGAATTTCTAGGTTCTTTTCCATAAATGGTCCTACAGGAAGCTGCCAAGGTCACCTTATATTCCTAGCAGGTGCAGACCTCTGCAATTTAGAAAAATGTGGGTTATAGGGAAGAAGGAATTACTGAGCCCAAATCCACAGCACTGTGACATACAGGCAAGCAGAACCTTTACAGGACGAGATTTATCTGTTTTGGTTTTTTTTAAAGAAAATCTGAACTGGCAACTCACTACTGCAGTAAAGTACGGGATAGCATACGGTATGAAATCAGTGGATTTTTGAATATTTAAGACAATGTGTAGAATACTTAGGTATTCGTGATATAGATAATTTAAAATGTTTCTATTAAAAGGATATCTCCACTGGTATTCAGTTTTATGGAAGAAAAGGCGGTAAAGGAGCTATGTCTTACCTCCCGTTCTTCAATTAAACATTTAGGAACCGTGAATGAAGGTTTGGTACTTACCCAATCGCACACTCATTGTGCATGGAGTACTAAGTCTATGCACAGCTGTAATGTAATATTTTGTCCCAATCGACGGATAGTTCAGATTATCGGTTGATCGAGTCTAAATAATTGCATGGTTTTTCAGACACGACCGTCCAAATCAGACAACAGATATTTTTGCCGCGACCGACAGTCCTTCCTCCTGGCCCACTGGTCAGTGCAGAATGGTCGTTCAGGAGGAAGGATCTTATGCGTGTCTTTCCATTGGCTACATTGGATTACAGAGACAACCTGGGAGAGGTCTGGAGCAGTGAGGGAAACTTCATACAAGTATAACAGCTGATCCATAAAGTACCCTGGGGTGAGTACTTTAGGTCCCTACCATGGGAACTATTAATGGCCCCTACCCTGGGTACTATTAATGGCCCCTGGGTATTATTAATGGCC
This sequence comes from Hymenochirus boettgeri, assembly GCA_019447015.1. NCBI lineage: Eukaryota > Metazoa > Chordata > Amphibia > Anura > Pipidae > Hymenochirus > Hymenochirus boettgeri. The sequence continues at coordinate 33,103,202 of CM033470.1, read as the reverse complement.
CCTACCCTGGGTACTATTAATGGCCCCTACCCTGGGTAACTGATTAATGGCCCCTACCTTGGATACTATTAATGGCCCCTACCTTGGGTACCATTAATGGCCACTACCCTGGGTACCATTAATGGCCCCTACCTTGGGTACTATTAATGGCCCCCACCTTGGGTACTATTAATGGCCCCTACCTTGGGTACTATTAATGGCCCCTACCTTGGGTACTATTAATGGCCCATACCCCGGGTACCATTAATGGCCACTACCCTGGGTACCATTAATGGCCCCTACCTTGGGTAATATTAATGGCCCCTACCCTGGGTACTATTAATGGCCCCTACCTTGGGTACTATTAACGGCCCATACCCTGGGTACTATTAATG